>VZRL01004872.1:558338-569971 GCA_013397895.1 Origma solitaria
GGGGGTGAGCTGAGAAGCAGTGCCTTAAGAGGGAAAAGGGGGGTGAGTGAAGAAATGGTGTCTTAAGAGCTTATTTTTATCTCCAATTTATCCTCTAACTCTGTTAGATTAATAAATCACTTTTCTTTGCAACTTTAAGTCTCCCACCTGCTTTTGCCCTGAATCTTGTGCATCCCTTATCAGTGATCTTATCTCAACTCATGAGTCCAGTGTTTTGTGTTAGTTTTTCCTCTCCTCTGCATAGCTGCAGCAGGAGAGAGCATAGAAAGCAAACGTCATAGGTGCCTGGCATTTAGCCAGGGTCAAACCCATGACAGTAGGGACACAAAATGTTCAGTCTTTTCTAACAACATGCACAAGCTGTATGCATAGCCTTACCTCCATGGAAGTAGTTTGTTCTATAATGAAAGCAAGTTATAAAAACTACTCATCTACTAGAGAGCAATATACCATGGCAGCCCAACCACACAGCAAATCAGAGCCTCTGCTTGCCTTGCAGTAACAGCTTGTGCCTGCATGTAACACAGCAAGTGCAACCCAGTACCACTGAGTCTGGATACAGATGTGAAATTCAACACTGTGGCAATGACCAGGGCAACAGTGTAAGGCATGACACAAAGGGGAAAGTGTTATTAGTGGAGTTCTATACCAAGAATAAGATGTATTAAAATCCATGCTTTAACAAAATACAAAGTGGCAAATTTTATTAGTTCACTTTATCCTTCTGCATATATACTTTACTTTTTTTTTTTTCAAAATTACTCTGTTATTTTGTTTCTCCATTGTCCACTTAACAACATTCCCAAACCAGCAGAGCCTATCAGCTCTAAAAGCCTTGTCCTGCTGCTGGTGTATCACCAACATATGTTAGGAGCACTTAAATTGCAAGGCTGCAATCTGCTCTCTGAAGGAGGCTGGTAGCAGGTGTGACAGTCTGATCTGCAGAATGAACTATATATAAAGATGCAAGCAGTGGGGGGGAGGACTCCACAGCTTTGTTTTTACATATCATGCTGTATTTGTAGTCCTCCTTATTTAGAGAGAGGGAGAGGGGAGCCACAAAGCTAAAACAGATAGACCTTGGCATCTTTGAGCTCAGTGTTTGATTTTCCAGTCCCTCCCTCTCGGCAAAGCAAGTGAGCAGCACCAGGCTGTCTCCGATTTGCTGTTCATGCTGAGAAATGCACAATTTGCAATTGCAAAGAATTGAACCTCTTATTTATTGCATCTAGGCACAGTGTACAGATCCAAAGCCATGTGGTCTGCCCCAAATACCGGTTTCCAAAGCAGCCCATCAGGTGAAAGGCAGGCTACAAAGGGCTGTTGATTATAAACAACATACATTGAGTTAAGATCTCTGCTTCCTATCTCAGCTTCTCGCTTATACTGAAGAGTAACACAAAACACAAAGTGAATTATCACACTCCACACTTAAGTTCAGAAGGAACAGTGCACTTTTTGAAAAAAGTGACAGGAAACTTCTGGATGAAAAACAGCATGCTTCTAAAACACTAATTAATTACAGGAAAACTATTATTTTTTATTTCAGTATCACACACAACTTTAATCCCCAGAAGTGATTAAAAAAAAAAAAGTGTACTTATTGTGTCTTAATTCTCTCTATTCACAATGTCTCTGGTATCTGCAAACCTTCGGAAAAAAAGTCCAAAAAAAGGCAAAAAACCACTGGCACGCTGAATCAGAAGCAACTTGTGAAGGCTCCTACAGTTAAAGCAGTATTTCTTTACACACTGTCTAATCACAGACATAATATACGGTCTCATAAAGGGTAACACAGACCACCCATAAAACCCATAAAATCTGCAGCTTCCCTGTTGCCCAGAGAAGCTGTGGGTGCCCCATCCCTGGAAGAGTTCCGGGCCAGGGAGGATCAGGCTTTGAGTAACCTGGTCTAATGGAAGGTGTCCTTGCCCATGACAAGGGGATTGGAACTAGGTGATCTTGAAGGTCCCTTCCTACCCAAACCACTCTATGATTCTATGAAAGCAAGACATACATTTTACAGAATTAGCTATTATGATTTACAGATTCCAAATAGTTTAATAACTTTCACATAAAGCAAATTTTAAAAGCCTTATTTTTGTTTTGTTCTGATATGAGACCAAGCAAGTGCTGAACTATGAAATGGAAGTCATCTAGAATAAAATAAACCATTTGATACAAAGTGGACTCAAGTACAGTGGATGGCTATGGTAAATATTGGAACTTTTTTTTAATTGAGAAGAGTAGCATGCATAAGCATTTACAGGCCCATCTTGACAGCATTTTTAGAAAGGGGACAACTACGTGGATCTGTCTGATCACCCTGAACAGCCCACAGGACAACACTAGAGCATGGCCCAAACCTTCCCTCGACCATTTAGCTCAGCATTTCTCTCACAGGTCACTGGCCACTGGGAAAATATCACTACAAAAAGCAGATTTAGTCAAGTTGGAAATACATGATTCTAAAAAAAATAAATTTGGAAGTAGATTTAGGATACAGTTCCCTTCAGCAGATTGTTTAGACTTTTCCAGATGCTACAAGGTAAACAGCAGTACATTCAAGCTAATTACCTCATATTCAACTATCAAAAGAATATTTAACTCAGCACAAGCTAGCTCCCCTTTGCTGCTGTTTTCATTCCTCGGCTGGGGAATTTCACCAGCAAAAGAAATTTCTTACCTCCATGGACACAGGGTGATGATCACAAGCCTTTTCAGCTAAATATTTTATAAACACCAAAAGATACAATACAGGATACCCATTACTTGTGTCTTTCAATCTAGCAGGGGCTTCAAGCTAACAACAGCTATTCATAGCAACGCCAAAGCAACAAAAGGATCATCAGGAATTTACTTTGAACAGCTATACTAATAAAAGAGAGATTTATAAGACACTGATTACAGTAACATTTCACACACATTTAACATCTGGGTTTAGTTTACCAAAGCATTGTGTTCCTGAGTGATCACTGGGCACAGGATGAGGAGACTACTCCATTGCCTAACATAATCACAAGTTAAATATATTGTTTTACATAGAGAGCATAACATTTTATTATAAGACCAAGTTAGTTAAGTCTAGAAAATATAGAAGGTCTTCTCTTCAAATGGCAGCACCTAAACATACAAATATTTTGCATACACAGTTATAGACATTTAAAAGTACATTCACTGGCCTTTTTACAACACAGAGCCTATGCTAACACAGTATGCCGAATTTAAAAGCTCTGCTTTATTTCAGCCAGTCCACTTTTTCTTGATATTTCTTAGTTCAGACTTAAAATTTTCCAGAATTACTACTGACCACATTTATTTGTGCTATTTTTCATTTGAAGAAAAATTAGAAGGAGCAACTAAAGCTGCTGTTAAAAAAACTCTTGCACCATGCCCAGAAGAGAGGAGTCTCAGACTGAGTGAAGGTGGAGGAGTCTCCAGTGCTGGATCTTTTCCTTTCCCCCATCTCCAGCCATGTCGCTCCTGCAGTGCCACAACAGAAGCAGCAGCTCTGTCAGCATTTACCAATTAACTCAGGGCACACCCTCACCTTGATCCAAACCCAACCTGCTGCCTGCTGAGCCCCCTCACAGACACACACCTCGCAGGAGCCCTGCAAAGCAGGATTCCCCACGCCAGGAAAGCCGCAGCCATTGCTGGGCTACCTCCCCTCATCTCCCTCCAAAAGCGGCAGCATTACTCCTCTCACCCAGCACTCATCTCTAGAATAAAAACCAGAAACAACCAGCAGAATAAGTGAGGTGCATAGAGATGACTACTCCTCTCTCACTACTATAATTCTCTCCAAATTATTATAATTGCACAATACTTTCTAACTTTTAGCAAAGCCTAACACTTCAGGCTAGCAAGTCTTCCAGCAGCCTGATGCTGCCAGAGACAAAATCAAAGTGAGTAAAATCCCTTCCCTCTTCAGGTTGCACGTGGTGCTGAGGCCAGAGTGCATTCACCAGGAATGGATGGCCACCACAGTCCCATCAGCTAAATTCTTCTTCTTTTGGTACCTCGTAGCTGGCTGCTTTCCTGGTGCTCACAGCTGCAGGCACAGGGTCCTCACAGGAAGGCAGAGGGGAAAACTGACAGCACAGACAAATGCACACTTCAAACAACACAAATAACATTTGGTCCAACAGGTTTCTTGGAGAGGTCAAATTAAATCAAGCTTTGTTATTTCACTTAGCAGCTTATTAAAGAAGCAAAAGGTTCTAAAGATTCCAATTTATTGGGGTTTTTCAACTGTCATTTAAGTTGTTATAGCAACAAAACTTTCAGCGGCATGGTCTAAGAGACACTCCAGCATCCCCAGAAGTAATTTTCCCAATATTTATTGAATTCTGCTCCTTCCTGTTCAGGAGTCCAAGAACTTGGAACAAAGTTGTTCTTCTCATTATATGTGCAAAGAGGTGTATCGCTGCAAGGTTCTCACAAGTAAGATATTGCTTCTGACATTTAACAGAGGAGAAAAAAACATTATGTGGCCTTTGCCTAGGGGGAAGATAGAGTAATTCAACAACTTTGAAAGCACATGCAAAAAAGATGGGGTAAGGTGAAACTACTTTTCCATTTAGTAAGTGTGGCTACGTTTCTTCAAACAAATGAAAACACCTAAGTGGGTGCACATACAAACATACAGGCACTCCCAGAAGTTCTATCTCCATTTAAAACACTTTATACCCACGTAACTTTTTTTTTTTCCTAGTAATACAACATCAACACCAGAAACATTTTAAATTGCTCTTCTGTGTCTGTAAAGACATGCACGCCCGGAAAAAAAAAATCCTATAAATGTTGCCACTTAAAAAGAAAACTGCTAATGATATACCAGCTCACTCCTCCTGCAACAAATTCATAATTTCACTGCACCAGCAGCAGGCTGAGCATGAGAGAATGCATAAACTATGGCCAAAAATGTGATATTGCTTTTCCAAAACAGTGTCTATTTTCCCTACCAAATCAGGGATACACTACTTTCACTAAGCTTATTGCCCAGAAAAAAAAGCTTCCTATAATAAATTCCACAAGTTTATTTTAAAAAGAAAGCCTTTTGGATGACATCTGTTGGGCCACTGAGGTCAATTTTTCATCCTCTTGCTAAATGGACTACTTGCCTCCAGGGCACCAAATTAACCCATTTCTTCCCATCTTTGGCACTTTCTATTTATCTGTACTTAATTTTAGTGTCTTGCTTCCACGCAAACTCCCATTTCTCTTTCCACAGGGAACTGAAGCAGAAAATAAATTACCATCAAGTACCTGCTACCAGATTAAAAAAAAAAAAAAAGAACAAAACAACAACAATAAAAAAATACTGCAACAAAATAGTTATTAAAATTATTTCCAATTTAACAAATACCTGGGACCAATTTGAGAAAATAACTAGGGATACCCATAGGAAAAAAACCTGACATTGCTGAGGTATTGTAAGAAGTGAAACTAATGTGAATATCTCAAAAAGGCCTTAATATTTGCTGTTAATTTATATTTTTTTTTCCCAATTTAAAATTTGACTCATTTCTCTTTCACTAGTAATATTAGTCATTTCAAGAAGTATTATGTATGTCTGTGCTGCTGTTTTCTTTTTTACTTTCTCAGTTTTTTAAACAGCCCCACTGGATTATGCAACATAGCTCAAAGGCAGTTTGGTTTTTGGTGGTTTTTTATCCATTTCCCAGTACCAGACTTGCTGAGCATTACATCAAAATGACCTCAAAGAAACAAAGAAAATATATAATGTATATTAAAAAGGAGGAGAAAAAAATAAAGCACAGATGCCCTAAAGTATCTTGTAGATTTTTTTAATACTTTCTGCTTCACTTTTTATTTTCTTACTGCTCAGAAAATATTTCTGAGTGAGAACATCTGTGCTATATTCTGGATTGATGTTTGAAGAATTCCACTTTATTTTCAATATACGTAAGCACTGGTTCAGCATTGTTGCATGTTTTATCCATTCAATTTATATTTGGATGAAAAGGTCTGTTTTCCTTTGAAGAACCAGGAAATTGTTTTAAAGCTACATGACCCGTATTCTGTGTAATTAAGATCACCAACATTTCTCCCCCATTTACTCCATCTTACTTTACCAGATTAAATGTGCCACGACCAAAAGATGTCATAGTCCGGTACAACTGAGAAAGTGCTACTTCCAGTGGTGTTTTTGTAACAAAACTAAAACATCTGTGACTGTTATAACCAAAGCTAAAGTGTAAAAAGCTATGAGAATCAGATGCTTTCCACTGGTGGAAGGCTATCGCCCAGGAGAAGAAAGGCTGGCAACTCCCTAAACCCCAGAGTGCCTCCAGGAACCATTCCCCAAACACGCTGAGCGCTTTCACAGGCTCCTCCGCAGTGCTCCCTCAGAGCTACAGGAATTGCTCAGCAGCTGAATGGAGCTTTGCTCAAAGGGAAATCACTCTCAAGCCACTCTTCCACAAACACACATTTCACTTTGATCCCTGTTAAGCAACAGTGAAACACTGAGAAACCACATAATGCCCAACTGAAAGGCATGATGCATCCCATGCAGGCGGAGATAGGCGCTGCTCACACCAGGCAGCCTCAGCAGCACCACACACATCCTCTGCTGAAAGCACCTTCAAAGCTGAAGGGCTGACATACCTGTCCACTTCTCGAGCCCCTCTCTGTAAGCACCACAGAATTCAGCCTTCTTTATTAGCTTTGAATAATCCCAAGTGCCTGCTGCTCAAATCGCAGGGGTACATCCCCAGCGTGGCTCTCAGGCCTTCCTAAGACAAGTCTCCTCCCTCGTTCCACGCATGGCTGAGCACAGGGAAGAGCTGGCAGGGAGGGCATGGCAGGGCTTGTGTGGCTCCTGCCTTGCAAGCCACAGGTCTCCTGGGGCACAGTCCTGCTGCATAGCCAAGTCCCCATGCAAGGGACCTCCGCAGCTACTGCCACGCTCGCTCCAAAAGGTTCATTTCTACCTTCACCCAGCAACTTCTTTCTCAATGTGCAACAGTCACCTGTATTTACAGGTGAGACAATGACAGGGAAACATTGATTTGGCTGAAAACACAGAGGGAGTTAGAGAGAAGAGGTTAAAAGAAAGTTTTCCATAATGAGCGGAGGGAATTAATCGCTACAGCCTTGCATTTCCAGCACCAAACCCGCGGGATCACACAGCAGCTTTCTAAACATGAAGCAATCATGACCCATTTCAGTACTTATCTTCCTTAAATTAGCATTTCTCCACTGCTGCTCACCAAGCCTCAGCAGAATGATGTTTACCCATCAGCTGGGTTTCACTGCCGCTGTTGGGAGCCCAGCATCAGCAAAGAGGTCAAGAGCCAGCTTGAGAATACTGCCAGGAGCCCCACGGAATCCTGGCTGACCTCAGGTAAATCACTGAAATACTGCCCAGCCAATGCTGAATGCAGAGCCCAGAAACATCATCCTGGGGGTGTCTGCGAGAAGTAAAGTGACAGCCAACTCAGCAGCAGGGGTGACAGGGATTTTTTCGGCATTTTGATTCCTTTTTGGGGTTGAGGGGATTCCTGCACATTCTGAAAACAGCCTGTAAGATTTCCTTCTACTTAAAAAAGGCTTGAGATTTGCACATATATCAAAACAAAATCCAAATTAAAAAAAAAAAAAACCACCAACAGAACAAAAACACATACACAAAAATCTTTAAATCTTTTTTATGCTAAATTTAGCTACTACTGCCCTTGAGTATTTCCAAAGGGTCTCTGAATGGCCATTGTGGCAGACCCATTTAAGCCTATGGCAAAAACCTAGCGGTCAGGCTTGAGGAGGGAATGTGCCAAGAACAATACAGAAGCCAAGTAAAATCAGCAGATTTTCATACCAACTCACCCATGTGTTAGGATCTATAAATGATGCCCCAGTGACACAGTCATGAGGAACTGTGCAACTGTTTGCTCTACAGAACATAAGTTGCATCAAAGCTGCCGTTGCGTACCTGGCAGAGAACCGGCTGTCTGAGAACTGACTTTTAAGCAAATAATCCCCGTTAGCGGGCACTGGGGGAATAAAATCAAAAACAGAAAGAAAAGCAAGCTTCACACACACATTCACTCAGACTACAACCTTTCCCCCTCACAATTCCTTGCTGATGAATGTCAGACCTACCAAAGAGATGGAGCTTTAAGCTCTGGGTGGCCTAAGCCCCGATTGTACAAATTAACTAGAATATGGTCATCTGACACCTGTTACCTTTGCTTACACTGCCAATTTTCCTGGACTTCTGGTCTCCTATCAGCAACTGCCTCTAACGCTATCAAAGAGCAGATTACAATTTCTTTTCACAAATATTAACACATTGCAGTTTTCAAATTAACAATTCGAGTATTGTTCCATGCAACATCAAAACCCCCACAAAACTTGGTTTTTGCATTTGGTGAGGGAGAGGGGAAAGGTGTCTGAAGACTTCTATTCATCAGGAAAACTGTATATTTACTTATTTTAACTATAAAATGAGGGTTATATATAAGGTCTAGGAACACCACTACAAGCTCAGGATATGCAGGGCATCAGACTGAACTATCATGGAGACCAAACAATTCCTCTATGGACTGAACGTGACACTAAGCAACTCCAGCAAATCTATGATTTCCTATGTCATATTCTTGCTTACCATGCTCATTTGCATCACATTAAAAATTTAAAATTTAAAAAAATATACATACACATTACTTATGCACACTTATTTTCACTTGCAAGAAAATGAAGATAAAGTTGAAATGTTTACAATATCCCCCCCAAAAAACTCAAAGCACAGAAAGATTATGCTGACAGTCAAAAGTCAACAAAAAAAGTCAGAAACATCTCTGGCTACAACTAGATCAAACCAAAGTTACAAGATGCACAATTACTTCCTTTCAACAGTTACATGATTGAACATTTTTATAATAATTTCCACCTTTTAACACTAGTTCAATATTTGATAAGCATGTTTCATCTCAACTGTCTGTCTGCTTTCTCCCTTTTGGTGCAGTCCAGCATCTCTTGCCATCAGTGTTAAGCCACTCAGGTGTGGCTGACCTTCCCTCTTAAATCACTCTTACCTTCTTGCAAATTTTTAATCACTATATTAATAGCCAGGAAGCCATAGGCAGAACTATACCAACTCCAAACCTGCACAACCCTGAACCAGCAGGGTTTGGAAAATGCACCTACCATTCCTCAAGCCAGCTGTCCCCTGCCCAAGCTGTACTCCTTTAAGACTCAGGCAGAGATTGTGCCAGAGGCTGCATCAGTCCATCCAGCCACACAAAAGTGCACCATTAACGTGCCACCATGAAAACTGAGTTTCATTAAACATGATCGATTTTGCTGACTCCACTCGCCCTGAACAAGGTGGACATTTCAAATGTCTCTTATCATTTGCTTGTTCATTTCCCGCAAACACAACCTGCAGAAAAAAATGCATCATGTTTCAGACACAAAGCTTCTTTTGGAACAAAAGCAAAAGAACAGAAAAATGTATACACACTACACAGACCAACCTTTAAACACAGCCTGTCATATTAATAACTAATTCCACACACAAGGATTTAGTATTGACAGCAGTGTTAATCCATAATTAATTTTTTGGAGATTTATGAATCCTAACCAAAGACGAAGCACCCAGAACTAACTGCAGTTATATGCAGTTCTGTTATCTGTATGTTTTGAACTCCTAAAATTTTACAGGGAGGAGAACCATACTATTGTGTGGATTATTCCCCATAAGTACTTTTTCCATTCTTGACATGTCTCTTGAACTTAAATAACAGCAAGCCAGAACACTGAGGTCAGATTTTGAGGTTATTCAGTCCTGGCACTCTGCAAGCATGGTTTTGGGCTGCCTCACTACAACTGCACAGGGACATCATAAGTGCACCGTGCAGATCACTTATTGCTAATCGCAACCGGGAAACCGTGACAAAGCGGGAGGTAATCTGGGAAGGGCTGACAGCTCTGTTCTCAGAGGCTTCAAGGAGTTCTCCTGAAGGAACTGCTGCATACAGTAGACACACATTCTTGTAGGATGAGAAATGCTGGTTTTCCTGTAAGTATGAAAACCATAAACTTCATTCAAATATCTTGAATAATCTT
The DNA here is from genome assembly GCA_013397895.1 of Origma solitaria. NCBI lineage: Eukaryota > Metazoa > Chordata > Aves > Passeriformes > Acanthizidae > Origma > Origma solitaria. The sequence goes on from VZRL01004872.1 coordinate 568,437, forward strand.
CCACCAGATATGCTTCTTTCCATAACAGCACAGTGGTGGTGAAGTAGATTTCAGTGCCAGCTTGATCCCAGCTGCCAGACTGTAAGTTCATATGCACACATATACTTTGATCCTCTCAGTTTAGGAATTACTTTGTCCCCTTTTTAGTCTCTTTATGAAGTAAAGATTTGCTCATCTCCTACACTAGCACAGAAAGGAACAGCTAACTGCTACAAAAAGACAGTCATCTGTGGAATTCTGGCATCCAAACCAGAAAATTACTATGTCACTCTAGTGTGAGCACAGCAAACAGCACTACACACCTACATATAAAACTTACTTACTGTAAGATCTAGTTCCTTACTACCTAAACATCACCACAGAAAACCTCCAGCGAATTTAAGTTAAAGGTCCTACACTGGCCATATAAAACACTCAGAGAAAGCCCATGGGCACGGCTACTGTTTCCAACTGCAGAATTTCCATATAATAGAAACAATCTCAGTAATTGCAACTACCTCAAGTCCATAGCAGTGGCATATAGCACAACCACCATATAAATACTAATAAATAAAACCACTGTGCCATTTTAACCCAGGACACAGTGCTTTTGGTATGAGGGACCAGTCAAAGTCTGGCTGCTGTTCTGCAAACTGCCTTTTTAATAAGCATATGGCCATACTGAAAGAAGAGTTACTTTTTTTTCCCCATGTTTCCACAGGTGGGCCATGTCTTTTCTGATGTGAAATTTGCAAACATGTAACCTTTTTCTGGTGACTGGCATGTGTTTCTCCTGTGCTTACTACTCCAATCCCTCCCAGGTTTAACATTACACATCCCTTAATGCGACTTAATAGTTGAACACCAGGATACAGTCCACTGCCACAAGAGTTACACAGGCCACAGTTTTGGAACAAAACACAGCAAAATAATTACTTTTATTAAAGTTGTAACACTGATGAACAAATGCTGCAAACCCTTCTCATCTGAATAGCCCAAAGAGGCATTCAGTGCTCCACAAAGTCTCACTTTACTGCTCACTGCTTTACCTTAACCAGAGAGGTACTTTCATATAGGTCTCATATGTGCAGGTAGATTGTTATGTGCATTAACTGACAGCTGATGTGCAGCCATAGCCATATCCTAGAGAACAATTTTTCTCTTTTTCCAGCCAGAATCAGAATATGTTTGCCTGCTTCAAAACCATGTTCTTCAGGAATCAGGTGCCAGGGAGGTGATAGGAAACTCAGTTACTTTTCTCCTCCCAGCATCTGGAATTCTCTGTGAAAAAACTGATCTTAAAATTTTTCTTGGAGATCACTTCAAACCAAGCAACAAACCATTCACAATATTCCTTCCACTGCATGTTTCAGGACAGCCTGGCAGTCTGCATTTGCCAAAGCAAAACTTCCAGGGTCAGAAGTGTAAAACGTGTCAGAAGGACTAAGGGGGAAAAGCACACTCAAACTTCTTGGATCGATAAGGCAGAGGAAAGGGGAAGGACACTGCTCAACGACGGTCATACTGCCCAATAAACCAGTTGATTGAAAAGAAGT
>VZRL01004872.1:571259-659201 GCA_013397895.1 Origma solitaria
CGGCCGGCTCCGCGGGGCGCCGGCAGCGCGCACGGGGCGGGGGAGCCGCCGGACCCCGCGCACCCTCGGAGCGAGTGCCCCGACCGAGCCTCGCTCTGCCCCGCCAGGCGCCGGGGATGCGCACCCGGGCTCGCACCGGCACAAGGTGCCCCGCGAAATCCTGGTCCCTCGGCCCGGCTGGTGCCCTGGGGGAACGGGCACTGCTTTGCTCCTTCTCGGGGCGCTGCCTGCTGCCGCCCTGCCGCAGGTACGCGGCTCCCGGGAGAGCAAGGCATGGCACCGCACAGGAGGTGCCGGCAGGACACCGCTGCGGTCTGCTGTCCCTCCGCGTGTCCGGAGGGGACAGCTACCGCGCACGGCAGAAATCAGATGACCTTCGTGGTCTTTCGGGCATCTCTTAACGCAACAGGACCGACACAGTGCGGAAACTGGTGCATCAGTAACACCCGTATCAATGGAACCGCCGAACAATCTCGTCCGCAAAGCCGTCAGAAGTCATAGGGGTTTATAGATATCGCTCACTTTTTTTCACGGATTTCACTGAGGACAATGGAATTGCACAGTTCATTGGACATTCAGTGTGGCCTGACAATATATATCTTTTGTGCAGAAATAGTAAAACAATTCAAATCAACCAGAGTGAAGGCAGAGTTTGGAGGTCAGGAAGGCAGTAGGAAAAAGCCTTTATCTTTTTCTTTTTTTTTTTTTTTTTTTTACAACTTATACACAGCGCTAAAGATGTGAAATTGAAGTAAGCTTTGTAGCACATAATGTCAACATCCTTCTACAACACCGGGCAACTCAGCACGTGTCCTCTGGTGCTCCCTGCCCGGCAGCTGTCCCAGCTGGCAGTCTGCTCTTGTTCCCTTAGCAATAGTATTAGTAACTTTAAGAACTTCAAACCTGGTATAAATGGCAAAGCCGTCTGCGGTTTAGTAGGTACACAGCTAAGGAGCAGAATTAATGATGTTTTTAAAACATCAAAGGTGAAATTATTGCCCAGTTAAGTCAAAGGTGAGAATGGCATCCCTAACCCTTTGCATTCTAGTTAGGAGTTTCCAGGGTAGAAAAGCGAGGCGTTGGTTTATATTAATTTGGTTCCATGCATGTTGTCCAATTCCATTGAAATCCATAGAACGTTTTCTATTAATTGCAGTTTTGGAGAGATTTGGGACACTCACAAGATCAAAGAATCCATTTGCTGACCTACACATATTTCTTAGCTTAGATGCCAGTTTTATTACCATTACTCACCTGAATTATCTGGACTAATATATCTGAATTTTATATGAGGAATAGTCTGTCTGTTAAAGCAGGAAACAAGCACACCTGCCATGTTATATTTTGTTATATCCCCAGTGTTCACTTGTGTGGAATAAAGGCAGCATACAGGAGTTCAGAAAGGCAGAAATGAAATAAAACTGGTGTAAACAGTTTACAGCTCATGACTGAGACAACTGAGTACACTATGCAGTTTTATGGCCATAGCTCATCAAATTTACTATTGGAAAACAATGAAAATGTCCTTTAACCTGCTGCTTCTGTACTTTCTAGGTGATCATAAGAGCTGCTGGGAATGTACTGAAAGGATGAAACAGGTATAAATCCTTAGTTTAATATACATTACCTAAGAAACTTGCAGAAAGGACTGTGAAAATGTGAAATCAATAGAGGCTCTTCCCAGGCTTTTTTTAACAAGAATTTTACAGTGTCCTAGACTTTGCAATATCCCACATTATACTGAAGTTGTCATTTGCATTTATCTGCTAAAACATAATGTTGCATATCAGAAACTCTACCACACTGCTATAGAACTTAATATTGTTTTATTTAGTAAGCTTAATAGTGTTGCTGGTCTACAGTAACTATTTCACTGTTCAGACACAGCTACAGGTTTTTCATGTTTTTCTGAGATTTAATTCCTGCTCTTACTGTCTCTAGCAAGTTTCTTGGCAGTCTTCCCAGCTGTTCTAACAGTCTCCTGGAAGAAAACCCCAACAGTTTAGAAAGAAATATTGATAGTTTTTCCGTTAAATGTGTGAAACGTGAAACTTCAGTAATGAGGTACAAGAAAACAAATCTATCCTGGGATCTGATTTAAGGCCAAAACTTAAAGACTTGCACATGAATAGTGATAGACCTAACAGGAATGAGAACCTCCAAGATTTGAGTTTCTTCCCCACCAGATACACACACACACAAGTTATGCATACATCATTCTGAAAACATTTTGAATACAATTTACCACATAGAGTGTTTGTTTTGTTCTTCTTTAGAAGGAAGAATGAACTTTAACAAACAAATGTAACAAGGCTGTGAGATTGTACGAGGACTAATTATGTAAGATAAATGAAGTATAAAACATTATTATAAGAGATTATGAGAAAAGGATTATACTAATCAGAAGAAAAATTGGCAAGAGTTGCTAGTTTACAAAAATTACAACTACCATCCATGTTGCGATATGGGTGGTACATGTATAGTCGTGCATGTTGAGCTTTTCTGAGCTAACATACCACAGAACCTGTCAATTCGTTTATTAAATGGTACATTGCTGGGGGATTTCCATGAAGAGGCAATTATCTGTCTTGCAGGAAGTAGATGCTGGAGTATGGGATGGAGAGAATCAGAGCTTGCGACTCCTAATGATCCCCAGTCAAGTTCTGTTCCAAACAGCCAACCAGGTTGAAATCCCCTGTGTAAACACTGCAAACATGCAAGGAGTGAGAATCTTGCAATTAAATGCAGATTATCAAAATCTGGTTTTATGTGACTGTTAAAATATTCACGCAGTGGAATACTTCTGATTTCCAGAGCTATTTCACAGTTTATCCCACCTTTATACTCTACATCAAAGAATTTTTATGGAATAATTCTGTTTGTGTTCAGGTTTAGTAGTCTGCTCATGCCATACAGATATTCCTTGTATTGACAGGAAAACATCAATTCCATGTAGAGTATGTTTGAAGTTCACACAATTTTAAATATAGATGTTTCCTTAAGCCAAGTAAAGTTCATTCAGTACCATTGAATGAACTTTACTTCAGTGTCAAACTGAAGAGCAAGAGTATTCCTTGAAGAATTACAGGGTATTTTTTTAAGTGCCATTTCTGAAAATGCCTTAGGAATACACCAATCAGTACCAGGTTTAGATGATTTGAGATAGCTGCATGTTCTAACTCTTCTGCTCAGTTATTAGAAACCTTAACTTCTTTTTCAAAAATCTGACTTTTAAAGTTCTGAATCATTTACATTTTACTCTGAGGCAGAAATCTAATCAAAGTAAACATGCCTGTGATTGAGATCTTTCTATGGATAACCTTTTAGCTATAGGAGTGGGATGACTTCTCAGCTGTTATATTTTGTGCTTTTTCCTGCTATACTGATGGTTCTTCCACAAAGGAGTAAGGCAGTGTTTCCCATCATTTTCTTTATGAATGAGAAAATCATTAAAGCTTATTAAGTAATTGTGGCTAGCCCTGATCTGAGGAAAAAAAAAAAAAAGAATAAAAACTTATTTTCTACAACTTCTCAAAAGAGTCTGGGATTTGCAGACTGAAAAGCCCTCAGATCAGTAAAAAGTATTTACAGAATCACACATGAATTAATGTCAGACTTGGGAGACACAGACACAAAAAGTTTGGGAAGATGAAAACTTTCTTTGTGGTATAGTAGAAGGAAATTGTAACGAAGAATGTATGATTTTCAACTAAAGCCACAAGACTGTTAACCTTTCCAGGGGCTCCTACCTGTGTCTCAGGCAACTTCAGGTAGTGAGAAGGTGGTTAGGGTTAAAGAATGAGTATAGGTAAATTCAATACTTTTTTTTCTGTGTCTATACTCATCTTATGCTGATTTTAGAGGAATTATGTTCATGGATTTTGAGTAGTTTTCCTGATAATACTTTGGTGGTTTTCAGCCATCATGGAACTGTTTAAATGGAATTGCTTTCTCTAAGTTGTATTGACTAACTGAGCTGAGATCTGGGAAGGCCTGAACTAAAATATATTGAGTCATTTCTTGGTGTGGGCCCTTAAAGGCAACCCACAGGTAAGGAAGCAGGATCTTTAGAGGTCTAAAAAATGAAAAATACAACCTATATGGAAAGAGTGAAGTTACTGGGCATGTCCAGAGCCCAGAAGGGGACAGTGCCAGCAGATACCCGAATAATCTTTGTGTGTGGTAGAGCTATGGAACGTCATCAGGAAAACATTCACACGTCTTGCGTTAGCCAGCTCTTATAGCACATCCTGTATTTATGCTATGGGCTGAACAGAATTATATTCCCATAATGATGCAGGTAAGGCTCTGAATGTCCCCGTACTGCAAAGCACGTATCTAAGTCACAGGCTGGAGCTGCCCAACTCCTTTTATTTGCCCTCAGAGCTATGGAAAGTTTGCAGGTCTGTGCCTGCCGTGAGGGACACCCTCTGCAGGGATTGCAGTGGGAGGAGAAGGATCTGTCACCTTCTCTCATGCCACAGAGCTGTTCTGCAGCCACTGAGGCTGTTCTGTACACTGCAGCCGCTCTAGGGTTTGCTTTGGGGGTGTGAGGCTGATTATACCAAAAGTCCATCATCAGCTGTAGTTTCAGCAAGCTTTATGAAGGAAAGGAAAAGGGAGAATGGGAACAGTGAATGTCAGCAGCTGAGAGCAGAAAATCCCTGCCTAATTTCACAGGACAAAGAAAAAGAACTTATACAGATTTGAAATTCTATCCCTGACCAATTTCAAAGGGCAGCTCCAGGCATTCAGTCATCAAAGCTTCCCAACACCTAAAAAATGAAAAACGAAACACAGTATTTTCCACCATGGAAAATACTAGATATTGTAAGTGAGGGCTCCTTGCTTCCTAGCCCTATAATTTTTAACACAAACATGTAAGCATATCATCAATAAAATTAAATTTGTAGCAACTTTTCAATTACCAGCAATTACCACTAAAAACTGTAAGAATAAAGCTGTTAAAAAATAGCAGAATTTGAGAGATTTAAAAGCAGTACCAGAAATCTAGGTGAACCTATGTAATACAGGGAAGACTGAACTAAAGGGTACTTGTAGAATAAATTATTTTAAGACCCTAGGATGGTCATTTTAGTTTTGTTTTAAAGCTTTTAGAAGCCTTTCTTCTTTAAGAAAGAAGGTACTTTCTTAAAAATGTCAGAGGTTTCTTCAACTTTTAAGCTAAAACTTGGAGACATTTTGTTTCTAATGAGAATTTATTGGATGTTTCTCTTCTCCTTTTCTTCTTTCTGCCTGTCCAGAAGTTTTCTCTTTGCTTTTCTTCCAGCCTTTCACTTATTGATGAAGCTCTTGGCACAGATTTCCAAACTCTGAAGCATGGAATACAGAATTCCAGTGACTAAAAAAGGCTTGTGGAGTCTTTTCACTGACTTCTGTGGGCTTTGGATCAGGCCCTTGGGCCTTATCTACTCTACCCAAATAACGAATAAACAATATCAACACAGAGCTACAGTACTGTGCTCATTTGTCAAGTACTTGCCAGAGCTGGAACTAATTCAGATACTGCCAGAGGAACCCATTTACTGAAGAGAAGCTATGCCAAATTATTTGCCACTATCAGGTTTTATCTATTGATGAGCATTCCTGAAAAAATACCTTCCTGTGACACGAAGAGGAACACCCACGGGGTATGTTAGTCAAAAGGCCTATCAAAATATGATAGAACATATATTCCACCACACAAATTATTCATGTGGTTTATAAACATATTAAGTATATATTTCTCAGCTGGTGTTCCTCTTTAGGGATCTCTGTTTAATTTCACACCTTGCTCTCATCCTCATTGGACTGAAAGTGAATGGGATAGTGTCATGGCTTTCAATAACACATTATCTTGATGCTTGCAGGAAAACACTGATAAAGCTTGAAGGGAAATTTATCCTTCGCTCAGCTTCTCCCTATGATGATGGTAACGGAGGACTGCATGGGGTAAGGATATTACAGAAGAGACTTTCCCATCTGCACAGGAATTTAGAGGGATATAAATACAGACATGCACTTGGAACATGTTCTCCTCTGTTACACATGGAGTTAAACATGCTGCTGCTGCTGCTCACGCTGCAAACACATGCTATCGCTCCTGCATAAATATTTGCTCTCGAGCAAAGTCCCACAGCACCTGCAGAAAGCCTTTTCTAGGGCACAGGCCGGCAGGCAAGTGTCAGAGCATGAAGAGCCAGCAAGGAATGAGTTACACATTTCCTTGCAGGGAGTGTGACCAGGATACACAGGGCCACTCTCACTGCTGCTGCAGAACTACTCACTGACAGCTTCCAAAAACTTCCAAATCCATGCTGTGAGCAGGGTCGAGTACTTTAAAGAGGAATGGGGCAAAAGCAGATAGCTGAAATCTGGACACAGCTTTTAAGATAGTTCTTGACTTAGGGAAGACAAAACAAGAAAAAAATATCAAAAAGAGGTGACACATGATCTGTTTCACTCTTTGATTTATCTTATTTTCCTTTCATTAAGCTCAAAATCTCATTTCTTCCCCTCATCTTTCTCTATTTAGTTCTCTTTTCTATACCAAATCCCACTTCTCCTTCCGTCTCACATCCTTTTATTGCCTTCCATTCTTCTTGTCTGGCTTAAAAGTATTTGCAGCTGCTGAAATCAGTAAAAAGGAAGACTCACATGAAATAGGAGAATCCCCAAGAGCTAAAATACATGACAGATTGTGACATGCCACCAGTAATCTATTTTATTCAAGACTAAAAAGATGATGACAGTAAATGGGTAAGTTTTCCAAAATTCAGTACCGTGTTATACAGCATAAGGATGTTTAAATTCTTCACAGAAGAAGCCCAACAGCTTAAATTGAGCTGCAAAGATTCAAAATCTGTAATCAAACCCAAGCTGCCTCCTCCAATACAAAGTCAACTAACTAGCCCTGGCAGAGGTAGCATATCAGGCCCATCAAGGCGCAACAGGTGAGAAGAGCTGAAAGCAGAGACAACAAATTCACTTGATAAGATCATCTTTTGGGTTTTAATCTGTTGTTGACTGTGCTAACACACGGACTGGAGCATGCAGGAGTGTCTCTGCGGAGAGCAGCAGTAGAACAGCTTGAGAGCCGCTGCTCAATGCCAAAAAAAGTCTTCACTCAGGTCTCATCTTGTTTCGCTGGGCAAAAAGGCCCTTCAGCAACTGACATTCCAGGGCTCAAGGAAATACTTAGGAGAGTCTTTAGAAACCAAGATTTCTCACACATTATAATTACAGAATGGTCTTCAGGACCACACCTGAGCACAGGTCCTGCTCCCATCAGCAGGGGCTGTGTGTTCAGATCCGAGAGAAGAATTTAACGCAGATTAATTCACACATCCAAACCAAAACAGATCAGATGGACAAGATTAGCTCCACCGACCTTCCTGCAGCTGGAATTACCAACTCAGGAGCCTTCTAATTTGCTAGAAGTTCACACTGTGGCACCACACTAATCCAGCTGACACTGCACCTCCATCCATCATGTCATCTGTTCTAGGATTTCAGTTTATTCTTGGTTTAAAAACTATTCTCTCATATGGAAGTACGTGTGCATTATATGTACCTCAGCGAAGTTATCTGAAGTTTATTTTCTCTCTTGAAAAAAAATAAAATTTCTTACAAATAAGTTAGTAAGAACTTAAATTTTGTCTCAAATTGATGAGTTGAAGTACAGTGAATCACTAGTACAGAGTATTGCTTCCCACAAAAAGACACTGGAAATAAAGCATGGATATTGGTATGCGAGTGTGTTATACCCGGAGAAGCTATTATTGCTCTCAAGGACTGAAAAATTGTCTTTCTCACACCACAGAAATGACAACCTCTCCTGTTTCCAGCACAGATCCAAAACACAGCCCCATACTAGCTACTATGAAGAAAATTAACCCTACCCCTGCCAAAACCAGCACATGGGGAAGTCAACAAAGAGTTTAATTACATATAAGCTGTTTCAAGAATTCAATAATTTAAATCTGCTGGGGTGAAACAACTATTCTCTATCAGGGAAAACAATTTCTTCTTAACCTGTTATACACTGGTAACATGGTAGGTGAGATTTGTTTGACACAGGGTTTTGCAAATGTGTTTCCTTTCTTGCAATATTTATCAGTACACTGCGAAAGTTTTTCAATTTTTTTTCTTAAAGAATCCAATACTTATTCCAGCTCACAGCTTGAAATAAGAGCACAATGAATGCTGCCTTCTTTATGCTTTTTCCTCCCGAAACAGGTTTCAAAGTCTAAAGTTGGTGAGCAGGGATATGGAGGGAGCCCACGTTTCCAAGGTGCAGTTCGATGGACATGGGCACCTTCAGGCTGCAGAGGAACACTTTCCCCTGCCTGGGGTGTCTCCACCTCACTCCTGCAGGTCGCTCACCTCCCAACCAGGTGACACACCCTGAATCACAGCAGTGTCACTCGCGGGGTCCGCAGGCACCTGAAAGAGCCAAGGCGCAGTAAAATCCTAAACCGGAGCAGCTCAAGAGCTGCTCTTTGTGTCGCTGTTGTGTCTTTGCCCATGGCAGGACACAGAGCAGTCACCAGCCCCAGCTTTGGGCTGCCTGTCCTGTGAGCCACCCTCCTGTCTGTCAGGGCATCTGCTTTTGTCTTCCAAGATTAATAGATTTGATATTTCAGCCCGATTCTTTCAACTCTGTGGGGAACCTTTACAGATGGGTACTCTGTCCTGGCCAGAGCCTCTCACACCCTTTGAATTGCACAGCTCAGGCAAAAGAGAAGGTGTTAACAATGCTTGAGAGTCATCTATTCAAGTCTGTCCATCCAAATTTTCTGAAACATGAAATATCCACCACTTACTATCTGTAGATCTCAACCTGGTTTAGACCTAGTAGAAAATTTTAGCATATTTAGTGTGTAGTTGGCTTCTGCCTTCACCTGCTCTCTGAGGTTTGCTTTGTTTTTTCCTAAGTGAATAACTGCAAGCAAAGTATGTGCATTTTTTTTTCCTATTAGCCACATTCTGTATGTTACTTTTTTTACAGTGTATTCATTCCAGACATTAACTATCTCTGCATATTTTCATACACTGGGAACTTTAACTGTGCTTGGAGCACCTAGGATGCATTAAAAAATTGAAAAAAGTATATTATACAAATTTACCTTATAATTTGATGGTTTTTTAGCTCAGTCACATAAGCTTTGAAATTCACAGTGAAATGGTTGATTTGAATGCCTCCATATGTGCGTGGGCAAATTGGTAAAGGTAAGATAGTCAATGTGACTGCTCATACATTATGTGACTGAAGTCAGTACTTAAACTCCTAATATTTACTTAGAATTACACCTCTGCCACAAGGCCCATTGGTTAAATAACAGCCTCATCAGAAAGCAGTGTGCAGGGAGTGATTTTTCCCAAGAAAATTTCAGTTTGATCTCATCCACTCCATATCAGTCAGATTCTTCTACTTATGCACCTGTTTAAGACTGGGATTTTTTCAGACAAGAAGCATCTGCTAGGTGTAGATCTCTTCCTTCTTCCATACTGCCAGGCACCCTGTCTTGCACATAGCAATTACCTAGACTTGTTCCTCTCTTGTGATGACTGTGAATTTGGATTCCTGCTGTTCACCATGAAAATATTTAATATATTCTGCCCATCTTTACAGGACAGCTTTGTATTCATAGCATCTTCTTGCATTTTTAATTATTATGCAATGAATATACTTTCTAGTCTCCTTTAATGTCTCAAGCTTTTAGGATATAATGACTTTCTAAGTTTTTCTGGTTGCATGTTTTTCTGTTTCATCAGATCTTAACTTCATCTATTCCCTTTGACATTTTTTCAGCTTTTCTGTATTGCTTATGCAATATTGATATTCCTTTTTCTATTTTTGTGTTTCCTCTTTTTGTATACTGATCCATGATATATTCAATAATTCACAGCTGCTTACTAAAAAAACCTTTTCATCCCTAATGCAAGCACACACGCCCAGCTGAGGGATGTGAGAGCTGTGTACACAACCCCCTTGCAGGAGCGTCTTTTTGCTAACATTGCAGCTCTGGTCTCCCATCACTACCATGATTTCTCTTTCTGTTCATCGTTTTGAATGCAGCCTTTTTCTCCTTTGCCAGTTTTCTCCTCTCTAAGTATTTCTTGCAGTCAATCACCAGAGCCAAGAAATAGCCATCCCTGCAGCAAGCCACAGTCCTCTGCGGTCTCAAATTTCTTCAGCTACTACAGAAAAGGTAAAGCTCCCGTTTAATCACAGTGCCCACAGAAGGGACACAAAACCAAATATCCAAACTCATGGTCTGAGTGAGGCCTTTCCCTGAGGCTGCACAGGTGGAAGCAGGAAGGATCCAACCCTCGTCTCTGCAAATGCAGAAGGAAAAACTCAGCTGCAGTTGTTGGCATCATTAGGAGCCATTTCTCACTGGCACTAGTGGAACTAATTGTAAAGCCCTGTGTTAGTGCGTGGGAGGCTGGAGATAATTTTAGTGATGGTGAAAAGTGCCAGACTTATCAGACATGGAAGATGTTGCTCTAGATCTCCCTTGTGTAGTGTTTTATGTCTACTCTAACTCAGCGTAGCACAACACTACTGGTTTGACTGGGGGTTTTCATTTAATAATTGTTAGCTCACTTGTTTTGCAGCACTAATGACTAGGCAGAGTTTTCTCTTCACAGAACCACTACTGCATAGGCAGAAGGATTAACAGCATCATTTTGCTGGTGTCTACCTATTCTGCTGTGGAGTCAGCACTTTCATGCACACAAAGTTATTCAATATATCTTTGGTACAACTACTAAGCAAATTAATAAGTTTTCTTACACAGGAAACCAGGAAAGCCATTAATTTCTTATTGGAGGGCACAAATTCAGCTCTGAATAGTCTTGTGCTGTACTTTCTTGGAGACAAATACACCTTTTAGTATTTACAAACCCTGGAAATTCTTAGGAAAAAGTGCATATTGTGTTACCTCACTAACCAGAGACAGGACAGTTATTTGAAACATAATTTATTCCTTGGCTTGCCCAACAGTATTTTGATAATTGTAGTGAAAACCTTAAACAAATACATTAAATGCAGTATAATTTTGTATCCTTGAACTCTGTGGATTTTATTGAAGGGCAGAAGAAGAAGATTTTTTTTGCACCAGAGTTTTCACTGGTCAAAGAACACCAGCTAGCCATTGGCTCTGTTTGGAACTGTCAGTCAAAGGATTTTTTATGTGAAATATAAGACATATCAGAGCTACCAGTTTCCTCAGCCCCAGCAGAGAGTGTTGGTGGTCACTTTCAGTAAAGGTGTGCCCAGGACAAAGCCTTCAGTCCAACACACCCTTCACTTATAAGAGCACTTGTACAGTACTGCAGCATTTCCAGCTGAGCTGCAGCATCCACAGTGGAGCAGAATGGATCCATTGTGAATATGATTGCCTTCACACCGCAGGAAAATTTGGCTCCCTGTCGGGAGGCTCAGGCTCACACTCATATTTGAGTATCTGCTCTGAGGATTACACTGCCTACCCAGGAGTAACTCACACATCCAGGTAGTCCTGCCCTCCCTGGGGGCAGATGTTCCTCTGGACTCCAGGGCTTTGTTCCACGAGCTGCCTAATCCAGTTTATGCTCCCAGCTTCCAGCAGTGCAGATATTCTCAGCAGTCATTTTACAGAAGCATTTCACCCAATGATGAAAGACACCTGGTAAGGCACTGCTGTCCTCGAGAAAACACAATCGGACACCTCCCTGCCCAAAACCCCAATCTGTTATCTCAAGCATCTGCTTTTCCTCCTGCAATCCAGCGAACAGCAGCGATCCCTGAGGGTGATAGGAGCAGTTTTCTTCTTCCTCTTAACATCTGTCTCTCTGGCCAAAATCTTCTGTTGCCAAAAGCAACACGGACACAGGTTTTGGACTGTCTGCCCTCTCTGCCTCCTCTCACCTCTCCCTAGCAAAGTGATGATTTCCCATCTGACCATGTTAATATCTGTAATCAAGTGGGCTGAACAGGAAGAGGAGCTGCAACTCTGCTTTATGATCCACAACTTCCACTCCATGTATCACTGCCCAAAACAGAGACCTGTGTAAAAGGATCAGATTCTTTAGTATTATTTTGCAATGTTGGATGTAGAGGGATGGGAAGTTCATGAAGCTGACAGAGCAAGCAATAGAAGTATATAAGAATGTATAGAACCAAGAAAAAGCCTCACAAATATGCTTGAGTGAACTTGAAATAGGATTTAGATCTGAAAAACTCTTGCTGCTTAAGATCTACCCTACACTAGTGGAAAACAAGGCTTTGATTATAAATAAACAGGACTGTGTCACAGACACACCTGATTTCATCACCAGTTTCTCATCAGACCGTGAAATAACCCACAGCACTGAACTTGACTGTTCATGTCAACCAGAAGAGTCCAGCATATTTAAAAGATAGATAACTGCAAAGAGTAAAGATCCTTAGCAGTAACCTGAATTCAGACAGTTTTAGTAACTACTTCACTCAGCCTGTTTTTGGATCCAAGGAGAGCTGGCAGAAGAGAAAAAAAACCTCAGCTCTGTAAGCCAAGGGCGAAGAAACAATGTGGGGAACAAAATGAAAGTTACCTCGTGAATGGCAAGTTTTGGCTTGCTTCTAACTGCAGTAATAAGAAAGCAAAGTGATTCACTCTGGCAAAGTTTTCCAGCTTGAGGAGCTTGAAATAATACGACCGCCCACCACAACTGCTGCCTGTGAGTGAGCTCAGGGAGTGGGGCCGGGGGCAGCCCAAGAGCGTTGGGGCAATATGGGAAAAGTAGAAAGGGAAAATTCATCTTCAGCAGAGTAGAGAGAAATGTTGGCCTGCTGGGAGGAGGGAAGCACAGTAGTAGCAATGGCATTGCATGGTTGTAAGAAGAAAATTGAGTAATGATGGCTTGTTCTGTGAAGGAAAAACCATTCTGCTCTTTCACAGAGGTCAAGAAATGAATGTTCGTGTGTGCCACGTAGCACTGCACCTTGGAGGAATTGCCAGCTCACCATATAAAGTCTTCATTTTGTGAGCTGGTGAGGGCAGATATATTTTAGAGGTGGGTAGGAAGGGTGGCATGACCTACCTGTGGCAGGCTAGTCACAGAGTGAAAAAGAAACCAAAACAAAGCCATTATTGATTTTCTGCCTGAGAGTGGTTAATATTTATCTCCATGTTCAAATTGGATCAGGCTGCAGTTTATAAAAACTTGGCCAATCACAGCAAGATTTTCCAACAAACCTGTTAACATTTTTCAAGTACAGACACGCTGATACAACTTAAAAGAAAGGTACAGAATTGCAAGTCTCATTACTGTCACTTAAATAAAACCTCCAAGACAATTAATTATGTGTGTATACTTTCAGCTTTGTCAAAATGTATGCAATAGGCAATAAATTTTATTTTCTTAACCTATGTTTAGGTGGGCACACCGAATTTTTTTATTATTATTACTTCCAAATCACTTATCACCAAAATCGTACTTTGGCCCCAGGCGTTTTCCTCATTTCTTTCTATTCTGTAATTCAATGACCACAAAATTACACGAGGTTAACTACAGAAAGATTAATTTTAGGTTGTAACTGTTTCATCTTGCTTGGGCGTTTCTCTCTGTGGGCCATCTGTGCTTGATAGCTTGATACCCACAGTCCATTTACCTTTCTTCAGGGAACTTACATTTAGTGGTTTCAATCCTTTTCAGTGTGTAGACCCTAAAGAGCTATCAATGCATCTTTCGATGCCTCCATAAAAATTTGAAGCCCATCGACAGTAAGTGGGGAGTTTTTTACTTGCTACTTCTTACACCTCAGAGGTCCACAGACCACAAACCTAAAGCTGCTGAAAGCCTTGCACAGACTTACTCCACCTGTTCTGCAAAGGAACCTGACTTTTACCTTGTATTAATGAACAACACTGAAGTTGTGGGCAATGTATAAACTCATGAGACGTGAAATGCATCAGCCATTTGAAATACGAGCTTAAAAAATGGTGTATGGGCTCTTGTACAATAGAGGTATGAAGAAATGCCAAGGTCTCTGGCTGTACCCAAAACTCAGGTTTCTGGTTCCTTCCTTCCTGTGCATCAAAGGGAAGAACTGCCCACATTTGGGCCTAAGAGTTCATTGAGAGCCATTTTACAGCCTGGGTGTGTGAAACTCCACTGCAGTGTGCTAAGAACAAGCTCCTGGAAGTGAGTCCTCCTCCTGCAGCCTGCCTAACCCTCCGGCCCTGAATAAGGGTTTTCCCCAAGGGTTTCTTGAGCCCCAGGAAGAGAAACCTCAGAACGAGCTAAACCCATGGATAATTGAATGAGCAGCCTCATTTAAATTTAAAAAAAAAAATAATAATAAACCCAACCAAAAAAAACCAAAAAAAACCCCCAGGTTTGAAAAACTCATGCTTTGAAAGGTCCTGGTCACTGGCATGGAAGATTTTCTTCTCTGATGATGTTTTTATAAGTTTAGGCAGCTCTCCGCTGGTACAGCTGCTGTCGGAGTCCTGCCAGAGGAGCCATAATTTGTTAATAGCCTCCACCAATGAGCTGTCGTGTTAACAAAACAGAGGAGAAAACGCAGTTGCAGAGCAGGCAGATGCACCCTGAGGCTAAGGAGGCAGACACTCGCAGTACCTTCTCTAGTGTGGCCCCAGAGGAAACCTGCAAGCTGTGCGCCAGGAGCAGGTGGGATGTGACCCTCCCTCCTGAAACCACCAAGTTTCTGTCCACCTACTTGGAGATGCAAAGCCAAGCTTCAGCTGTGCACCGAGCCCAGCCAAGGCAGGCAGACAAACCCAGGAGACTTCACGTGTCCCATTCACTTCTGAAGAGGGGCCCCACAGTAAAGCATTGACAAGCCAGGCCATCAGCTATTCAAGATGATCAAGAGCAGTGACATTTCCACATTTTCGGAGCTCTCAACAAACATAGCTAATTAAGTCTTGCATCATCTCTGCAGTTAAACACAAGTAAGTATTCATCTCCCCTTCTGAGAGAGGAGGAAGCTGAAGTCTGGGGGGTATTTAGGGCCATGGAGTGAGTCACTGGCAGAGCCAGAGATATTTTAAGAGCTGTAAGCTCCAAGATCACTGCCTTTTCATTTAAGTTATTAGACTGAAAAATACCTCCTTCTCCACATGAATTAAAAGGAAGATAGAAGATATTCTCCCATTATCCGTAAGAGCTGGATTACATCTTCCTCAGTGTGACACCAATCCTAAAAGTATTGTGACTTATTTGCAGTGCACAGAGTATTTCTCATTTGCCTGTACTCTTCAGGTAGGAAAAACAAGAAGAGGTCGTAGGAAGGCCCTGGATCTCCTAGGCATGGCTGGCACACAAGACAGGGAGGGTTCATAAAGTGCCCTGTTTTCCTGTCAGGCCCTTTTCTGGCTGCCTCCTGCCCTGCAGACTGTGCTGTCTGTGGCTCAAGATGAGCAGCTGCACTGGGCGCCTTTCAAAGTCTATAGAAATAGTTCTGCCACGTAAGTGTTACAAGAGGACACAACAGGTGGATGAAAGAGAGAACTGGAGAAGTTATCAGTGAAATCAGCCTCTCTCAGGCCTTTTTTTCAACTTAAAAAAAAACCCAAGCCCGTTTCCAAATATAACATGGACACACAATTTCATTCAAATTTACTAAATGTATGTCATAATTAGGATTCAGAGTAATCTAACGCACATATAATTATTTACGGACAAAGCAGTAGGTGTGTGCATGGGTGTCTGAAGGCAATGACTTCTCCAAGTGAGTGTTGCCTAAACGAACCTGCCCCGACTTGCAAGCAGGCTTTTTCCAAAGCAGAGCAGTGGGCCAGCGTGCTGGGCGTAGCACAGCAGGAGCGCAAGGCAGAGATTGGAAAGGTGACATGAGGATCGCTCTGCTATCACTCTCATCTCGAGGTTATTTTCTGACTCTCCTTTTTCCTTTGGCTCTGGGAATGTCGCAGTGCTATAAACCCAGAAGGTGCTCAGCGGCAGCATCCTGGGAAGGCATCTGCCTGAGCAGTTCCAAGTGTCTCTGCTCCATCTCCCTGGCTTGGTCAGGAGTAGCAGGTAACAAAACCAGGACCCACATTCTTCCCAAAGGAGAGCCTTTCCAGGAGCAAATAAATCAACTTTGTGGAGAACTAGAATGGTTATATTGTATTAGATTAAATGGTTTAATGTAAGTTGAGTGGTACAGCTTCAGACAAATTCTGCTCTCCTTTATTTCTTGAGGAAATAAAAAGTACCCAGGAAATTCTGAAAAAATGGTCAGCACACTTGCTAGCAAGCTATAACATAAGTTCACATTTTTACTTTAATGAAGTACTATAAACTTTTGGAACTACTAAATTCACATGCTGACAGTCATGTTTCTGTATTTAGAACACTTATCTAAGCTGGGCATCTTTCTCATCAGCTGAATTTCATCAATGGCTGTGATCTGGTATGTTATTAGCTCTAAGTGGCCAATTCAAAAGTAGTCTGGGTGCAGTTCTGTTCCCAGCAGCACCATCTCTAAATCTCTATTGCAATCAGAAACCTTGTGTACCAGGTTAGTAGCAGGAACCTGCAAGCAGAGTGTGGCCCAGGCTACAAGAACACATAATCCACACCACTTTATGATTCTGTGAAAACCACTTAGATTCAAATATGATAAATAGTAAAGTAATATTTCTCAGTCAAAAGGCACTTTTAACTACCCAGTTTTATTCACTAATGTGTTGCACACATCCTTTCTGTTAACATTTAAATAGCAATTTTATGCTGGATCCTCATCCCCCAATCCACATGTTTTCCTCACTCCTCCTTTGTTAATTCATAAGCACTTTGGAAATACACTGCTGCCACAAACTGGGCTAAGCCAACACATATGTGTAAGAACATTAAACCTGCCGTACTCTGTCAAGAGCCACGATCCATCTAGCTCACTATTGTAACTCCAGAACGAGGAGCAGATGTTTTGGGGAAGACTACAGAAGACAGAGTATTTCTAGTGTGAATCTCCACATGGCATTTCTTCACAGCTTCCAGCACCACATTAAATATTTATATGACTCATGTGATATTACATATTTCCTTGTTTCCAGTTCCTCCAGTGCTAGAGGATAAAAAGAACCTTCCAGTGCAGACTTAAAACCTCCAGGCTGTTCAGAATTAGCCCATCTACTGTCATTCTCATCATCAAACTCTGCACTGTCACACTCATTTTCCTTAGTCCATTAAAACAATTTGATTAAGAGACTGGATTAGTGTCCATAAAACACTGGGCAAACCGTAGTAAAGAGGGCCTAGTCACAGCCACTGCATTATTTATACATGCAAACCTCCCAGCTAACACTCCACATAGACATCTCTTTCCAAGTGTCAGCCCACTGACCTTCTGCTCAAGGGCCCCGGAGGTGAAATCCTTGGTTGGTTTTTTATTCAGCCCTTTGACAAAGTTTATGGTTCCATCTCAGGGCATTGAAGTTTAGCCTGTGGACATAAGCCTGTCTTGCATTCAAGAAAACACTGTTGATCTCATGGAGGAAAACAGAGGAACTGGGCCAGGGTATAACCATGTATTTGTTTGCAATGGCACATTTTTTGGCACATGCTGGCTTACTGCAAGTCCCAGCAACTGAAACAGCTACTGTGAAATGGGATTGCAAACTACGTTTTCCAAGCCCCCTGGTTTTCTTTGTGGGAGCAATGCTTCCAGCTCCACCCAGTGACAACCTCGCTGCCACCAGATGCTGGGACAAAAGTTTGGTGCTACCGGAACAGCTCAGCTCCCTCAGGGCGAGGGGGACATCCCACGCCCTCTCCACCACGCCACAGCTCCAGCTGACACCAGGCTGCTCCAATCCTCCTGCTCCCCTCAGCCCTCCTCTCTCAAGAGTAAGACTTGATGATACTTCGGAGTCCCTTCCAACCCAGACTGTTCTGTGATTCTCGTGATGGAGCCTGAGCCTCTCTGGCTCTCCCTGTGCCACTGCCACCCAGATTTTCTCCCCAAGCCTTCGTGGCAGGCGATGCCACTGCTCTTGGCTGCCCATGAGGAGCCGCTCTTAACCTCTCCTGTCACCCCTCCAGAAGAGGTTTTTTCAGCCCCCAGAGAGGTTCATGCTGCATCCCCTCTGCAGGGTGGGGTTAAGGGACATCCCTGGCTCCTCTGCAGGGCTGAGGAAGCCCTGAGATAATCCTGGTGGAGCCAAAGCCTTGCTGGAGCTGATCCTGGCCCCTGCCCATCTGCTTTGCTGAGCCATTGCCGAGGGCGATGATTCTAGAAAGAAGCTGAAGGGCTTAAAATGTCGCAAACCTAACATACATACATTTCAGGGATCATATCTTATGCTAAGTTACCTCATAAAATCAATTTATCTTGTAACATTTTTGTTTGCGTTTTTATCATTATTCCTTCCTATTATGCTTTGGAAGAAATCTGCCATCAGTGAGCTCTAAACTTTGGAGATTCACTACAAGTTTTACCTTTTCTCTTCATCTGGCTGTTTCGGAACATAAAATAGGAATTTACTATGATTGGATACCATTGTGAGGAACTGCCTTTCTATTCCATGAAAACAGATCCCGAAATTATGTCCCAACTAAAGAAATGAAAGCATGAAATGAAGAAGCTCCTCTCTTTTGAGATGACTGTCTAAAATTTTGTAACACTGCCTACACATTATAAAACCTCTGACAGACCCTGGCTGACCATCAATGATTTGTTGTATACAGAAGTTTTAAAATCAGACTGAAACAAATCCTTTTCTGAAACTAATGGCAAGTCCTACCTTTCTGTGGGGATTTGTTTCTAAAAGAGGATGCTATGTGCACACTTTTCTTGGCACAGATGGTCAGGTGGTTTCTTTATCCATCTGGGTTTTCTTTCTTACTCTCTCTCATGTGTCACCAGCCTCTCTACAGCCTGTCTTCCATTTCAGCAAATGGGCTCTCTTCAAAAGGGTTTCTCCTTTGCAGGCTTTATTACCAGGAAAAGATTTCCATCATACTTCTAATATCCCACCTTGAGATCTTCTAAAGGATAATCTTCCCCCTCTGTCTCATACAGCAGGATCTAATGTCTCCTCTGTCACTGTTGCTTGCCATACCTTCCTGCACCCTGCTTGCTGTAGATCATAGTCTGATGGATTTAAAGAAGCACAAAAGTATTCCTTCACCTCTAGATGTTCTGTGCTCATCCTTTTTATAATTAGCTTTCTTATTTTCCCATTAAAGTTGAAGATTTTCCCTTGTTTTGCTACGCAGCCCTGGCATTCCCAAGGTGGACCAGGACTCCACACATCCATTTCACAGCCACACAGCAAAGAGCTTCTGCAGGCACACGAACAGAGCCACAGCAAGGTCTTAGGGGTGACAAATGACAACCTTCCACTGGTTTTCCACCAAAAACTCCTTTGAATTGGATGGGATTGTGTCTCTATAATATTTCCATGTACTCAGAACCAGTAGCAACAGCAGACACTGGGAGGAATCTGGAGTGGGCTAACAAGCTCCAGCACTTGTTTGGAAGCAGCAAGAGCAGCTTTGGGTGGATGCTGTGCCAGCCTGAGGCCGGGACAGTGCCCAGGAGCTGCCAAAGCTGTGCCCAGCCCCACTCTGCCCAGGGCTGGCCTGGAACACTGTGAGCAGAGAAAATGAAGGCACCAGGCACAGGAAGGTTGAGAATACATGGGTTCCGTGTATTCTCAGATGCATCTGTCCTGCCAAGCTAGCACAGAATATCTGATAATCATTGACAAAAAATTTCTCAGGAGCTTCTTGAAAAAAATTACAGCTCTTTGTGAAGGTTTAAAGAAACCTGACACGAGCAGAGCAGGGACATTACAGTAGCCTTCATTCAGAATAAAAACAAGAAATTACTAAGTTCCTTTTAGAAACAAACTAGCCAAAATGAGAAAAACTACCACATCAGGCCGTTGTTGCGCTAGTTGGAAATTTAATGATGTAGGTGGTGGTGAGGAAGGCTGTAGAAAGGAGATGAGAGTTATGGCTTTGCAGACATGTTCTGGAAAAAGCAAAAAAGTCAGCAGAAAAGCCAAAATGAAACAAGATCGATGCTCTGTACTTAGAGCATAAAAAAGGAAACAAAAGTCCATATTGACCAGGGGGCTGGGAGGACAAGTACTGAGACTGTGAAAAGGAACTGCCTCCTGTTGTTTCATTCCTAGTGTCTTCCAGATAACATAATTTTACATATTATTTCCATAAATATAAAATACTATCATAAATTTACATAGTGTGCATTACTTTCCAATAAAAGTAACAAAATGAAGTAAATATAGAATATATATAAAATATAAGAAAATATAATATATATACATAAGTATATCTATATAAATATATTAAACATATAAATATAAAAAATGAAATAAATGTAATACAACTAAGGACCTGTTGTTGACTATGCACTTCATGGGCTCCTAAATAAAGTAAGCTGATCTCCCCCTTCTCCACTGGGAGTATATCCCCATTCCATATGGCAGTAAAAATAAAATCTGAAACAAAGTTCTTGATTAGTTAATGTAATTTCGGGCAGGTTTGCAGTCAGATTGTGAGCACAGCAACATTAGTGTAAATCTGGAGAACTCCACTAGAGCTGACAGATTTCTCATTTTCACATCTCTAACAACTTGGTGGTTAATGTTCATTGGATTGGGGGGGGCGGTGGTTTACCCATAAATCAGCAGCAATGAATCCCCTTGGCCGTTCTTCTTTTTAAAACTACCTTTCAAAAAACTTGCCTTGTTCTCAGAATGCTGCGCTGTTCTTCCCTGCCCAGATCCTGCAGCTGCCTGACCCTGCCCATCCTGCTGGAGAAATCCTCTCCCCATCCACTCCCTCTATACATCACCACCAGATGACATATTCACATATATCATGTAAAAAAACCAAACAGTGACTCAGACAAACATTTCTGCTGCTAAGATTTGATGTTCTCACTTAGCTCAATTGAACAATAATTTGCAGTCTTATGGTTTAATCTTTTGTTCCCATTAATTTGAGCTCATTTCAACTCCAAACAAAAGTGTCTATATTTCCTTCTCTAATATCTCTTTTCTGATGCAGAAGCATTAATTCATTTCGCAGTGTCTTGGGAGAGCCCATTGAGTGTATATGCTACATTAGGCATAATTGGTAGCCACAGAGTGATAAATTTATAAACAGCAAGTCCAGGAACTCCACAAGTAGGGAATTCATTTTGTCTTTCCCAATTATTGAATCTGCTTGAAAGTTCCTAAAATACATAATTACAAATTATATGGTTTATCTATACTGCTTTATGTTTTTCTCAATGTTGCTTCACCAACACTTGCAGGTAGGGATAAAAGCACTCACCAAGGCAGCATGAATTACCCTGTGGCAAGAATCACAGGGGTCTGCTCTCAGGGCAATCTCTTGTGATTTAATACTGAAATCAAATCAATAACAGGTACAGTAAGCACAAATTTCATCTGTTGGGTTGGGGGTTTGGGTTTTTGGGGGGTTTTTTGTGTATCTGTGCAATGTCACAGTTTTGCATTAAGCTGCTCAGCTCTTGGCAAACATTTACTCTGAAAAACTTCTCCTGAAGGACAGGCCTTCAAATGTGGTTAACACCTTACTGTGGTTTACAAAAAAGCCTGCATAGATGTGTCCAGAACCCACTCTAAAAAAAAAAAAAATTAAATAGTTCAATGCCAAGTAATTCTTGTGCTGCATAATCGCTTCCATGCTATGTCCTCACTACAAAGAACTTTTGTTTTTCTCTCAAGATATCACTCCCGTTATAAAACACTAATGCAGAGCCCCTGTGACAAGTTCCAGGGCACCCCAACTACACTGAGCATCTCTGGTGGCTTCTACCCCAAACTGATATCTCAGTATGAAGGTACACCTTGTCTGAAGGACGCAGCTGAGGGGAGGGCAGAGGCTGGTCTGGTGCTGCTGTCAAGGGAACTCCATGTCACCATTTCATGGCAGGATACTCAGTACTGATCCACACATATCTCAGATATAATCCTTTTTATTAATCTCGGAGAACAATGCATTATTTGTTAAAATAAACATACAAAACCTACAGCAATTTGACACGAAGACAGTTTTCTCTGAGAGCAGATGGACACAAATATTTTCCTAAATATTTCTTTCTAAAGGAAACATCACAGACACCTATGGAGTCTTTGAAACAAAACTTCTGCATAAAACTTGCTTTTTTCATTGCTACTCCCTTGCCAATAAATTTTACAGGGACCTCAGCAGGGACCAGCTGCTCCCTTCAACCATGTTACTAATATACTCTCCAGTGGTGAATTAGCACCGTCGCCATTCTGCATTCCAGAAACAGACCCCGTGGAATGACCCTGGTGAGCACACCAACAGCAGGAAAACTGCTTGCAATGCCTCACCAGGAGAGTCTGGCTGCAGCCTGGTGCTTTGACAGGCCAGCTGCTGCTTGGAGAGCAGCACAAGACCTCCCTCAGTGTTTAAAAATACAAGAAATGTCTTCTAAATGCCTGGGTAGACATCGGTGAGATGCTAAAGCAAACTGCTGCTTAGTCTCGATTAAATAAGAGCTGATTTGGTTTGCCATTAAAATTAAAAAAAAAAAGTAGATCTATCCAAAAAGCTTTTCTGCCCCTAGCAACTGTGATCCCAGAAGCTGAGTCCAAGGAAGGGGAGCAAGGAGGGCTACACCACCTGTCCATGGGACAGGTGCTGCCGTTGCCTGCTGCGCGCTGGCTCCGGCCGTCACTTCATGGGAATTCAGCCACGCACAGACAGGTGACGTGGAGCACAACGCTTCACTGAGACAGATAAGCAGATCAATTATTTCGTGATTCCCTCCTGGAAGGCTTCACCCAGCCTAAAACACCACGTTGCATTGGCAGGAAGTTTGCCTCAATCTCTGTAAGGCTTGGCTACGTGAGCATGATGTGTCCACGTCTTTAATAACCAGCAAGTCAGAGAAATGAAAATGCCAAAGATGTGGCATGATACAGAAATACTGATTTGAAATACGTATATTATTAAATAGAAAATAGGGACAGTGCCCAAAACACTAGACAATTACTGGAAAACATAATTAATAAATATTTTAAGTTATTAATAGTAACATCTTATGCTTCTGTTAATGAGACTATTAACTATAATTGTTATTAATGTTAATGCATTGCTACTACAGCACTAAAAGACAATTTTAAATCTTGAGATACTTATATCTTATATATACTTATATGTGTCTAAATTCTTTAGGTTTTGCATTTTATTTTACTTAGCAATTAAAACTGATTCACTTTTGAATTTGGTCCACTCTTATCAAGCCAGTTTTAGGATCTGAACTCAGCAGCAGAAACAGCAGTAGTGTCTGAGATGAAAGTTTAAATTTAAAAACACTTTTGCTAAAGCTTCACAAAGAAATGTCAGGGAAACATTCTTACTGTGCTGTCAGTGAAATTCTTCCCCAACATAAATTCACCAGAGTTAGTAGCAAAATATATAGAAGGAAATACATATTGCCAATGATAATTTACAAGAAGAGAACTAAGAAAACAGCATCACACGCAACAGTGTGGAATCAGACTTTCTCCCTCTCAAGCCTGTAATTCCTCATCTTGTATGTACTTGACATTCCCTCCTTCTAACTTTCTATTTTCTGAAAGTCGAAAACTAGACAGAGAACCATTTCTATTTTTGCTCCATGCTTTAGGAAGGCAGAAGGATTGAATCTAGTTAGGTAGCTCATTTCAGTATGTTTTTCATAACAATACATGCATTTCTTACTGCTCTACCATGCTCTAACCCCTTGCTTGAGCTGCTAGGGCTTTCTTTTGTGCTGCAAGATGCATTTTACTTGCAATATGCATCCCATATGAATAGATTCTACCTAATCTAATGATGTTCAAACACCCCTTTGGAAGGATATATCACGTTTAATGCCACATTTAATACCGTGATCTTCTGTGCACTATGATTATAATTTCAAATTGTTTGTCTTGGTTTTGCTCGGGTTGAGAGGAGGGGACCCTTGTCCCAAAGGAGTCCCAGCACTGAAATGTGGCCGTGGGGGGACAGGGATGAGCAGCCAGGGCCTGGCTGGAATTTTTAATGGAGCTATTAAGGCAGACAGGGTGGGAGCTCTGTAAATAAGTGCCGGCAGACAGCATTTTAGACAAACAAAATTATCTTCATAGAAGTAAGAAAACCATGAACGCAGAAAATTTTATAGACAAGGTGAGAGCTGGGGATGCCATAAAGCTCGAGGGAGGGTGAAAAGGAATTAGGGAGGGCTCCCACCACTAGGCACAATGGCTTAAAACCACTACCAGAACTTTTCTTTCTGCAGTGAACAAGGTTTTTTCTTTCTAATCCTTCAGGGCTCCCAGTCAGATGTGGTGACAGCTGCTCATGCTATGATGCAGGGTCAAAAGAATTTTAAATATGACTTTTTTTTTTAAACTCTGAAAAAAGCCCCTGCTCTTGAAGGAGCTTTCCTTTCTGGACACCTGAAACAGTTGGTTGCTGCACAGTTTGCACAGCTGTGAAGGTCTCCATTTTAGACATGTTTTAGATAACCACTCACTCTGAGTAGGCAGAAAGAGAGGAAGCAAAGAATTTTGAAGAAAATGAATGATGATAACCTTCAGCTTCTACTTTTCATGTCTTCTTACACCAGTACTTTGGTTTAAATACCACTTAAGCTGATAGGCATAAATGCTACCTTCATGTCAGAGCATGAGAAATATAAGAAGTAATTAGGCTCATTCTGTAGCAAACATCACATACAATGAGAAAACTCCTGTTAACAAGACACTTCTGTTTGTCACAGATTGCCTCAAACTGGCAGTCGCATAGAAGAGAAATACAGCTTATTAGGGAAGAAAGACATCCTTGACAGATCTTTCTCCAGAATCCAATCTCAGAGCTTTCAAGCAAACACTCAATCTTTCAGACTTTAAAAAAAAAAAATTAAAAAGGGAAAGAAGCAGAGCACTGAATGCAACCACATCTTTCCAGAATCAGAAATGCAAAAGCTACCAGCCTGCCCCCAGAAGGTCTGCAAGAAATGCTCTTAATTCCTCAGCCATCAGACTTTACAGCCAACATGTGATGCACATCATGCAGCATGCCAGAGGTCCTTGGGGAGCGTGCATGGGTAAATCCTTCAACCTCTACACACTAAAGCAAACTCACGGGAATTACAATTAAAAAAGAAGAGTTATCATTTACTATTGCAAAACAGTAATTCTTTGTCACATCTGAGTCCCAACTCTGATGGGAGACTTAAAAAACATTTAGGTTTAATTATGACTATAATACGATTTTGTATCAAATAGTACAGAATAAATGGAGACATCGAGTTTATGTTCATTGGAATTCTCTCAGCATCTCATCCCCTGCTGCCTTGTTCCTGTTCTGCAAATGCTTTTTCTTCATTTCCATCTGTCAACTCTCCTGGTACTGAAACTCTCTGGTAATGTCACGTCTGCTACAAATGGACTAATTCATTAACATAGTTACAGATTACTTTTCCTTTTGTTTGGTTACTTCAAAATGCCTTGCAGATCTTCACTGGCTTTACAGTGTAGCTCCATTCTGAGGGAAGAGTCCCTGCAGGACTGGGGTGAGGAATGAGTAGCTGTGGAAGGGAGAAAGACTCCTAGATTTGTTTTGCTGCTGCAACAGACACATCAGCAGCCTGGGAATAATGGTTTGCAGTGTTATCTGCATCAGATCTGCTGAAATGCATGCAAACTGGAAAGCTTGACCACGTTTTATATCAGCTGATCTAATAGAGCTCTTATAGATCTTGTCCTTACAAACCTTCCTTCTTTTACAAGCCTGACCATCAGAGTTACAACACAAGCAGTGTACAAAAGTGAAAAATAAAAAGTGCATTGCACAGGCACCAGAAAATAAATAGTAGGCGCCATCGGTGGGGTGTCAGGAGAAGGGAACAGAAAGTCCTAGCTGGGCAGCTGCCTGCTGTCACTCTATTCCCACCTTGTTCAGGGAAACAAGCTGGGGGATATTCTCAAATATTTGACCCTCCCCACACTCGATTACCTAGTGGAAGTCATACAAAAGACCCCTGCTGCTAGACAGTGCATACTGTAGTGCACTGGGGCATCTAAAACCCTGCCATGGAATTTAGCCAACCTATTGAGGTGACCCAGTCCCTGCCCAGAAGCACTGACAGCCTCAGAGATGAGCCTTATGAATGGAAGCTTCCGTACTTCAACTTTTGTCCATATTTCTGCTGCTGTGGCCCCTCGTGAAGGCCAGACCAAATCTGAATTTATCTGAATGCTGCCCATCTTCTCTTCTGTACCTGTACTATTTCTTCTCAAAATTTTGGGTCACCTTAAGTTTTCTGACAACCACCTATGTTTTGATCTGTGATACACACTGGAAAAATTTATTTTATATAAAAAATAATGGAACAAGGCATCAGTGAGGGGTTTCTTTGACAACTACCACCTCTCCTGAAATGAGAAGCTAAAGATGCTCCCCAGAGCATCGCCAGCAAAGGCTATATCATGAGTAGGGTGACAGCTGGAATTCCTGTGGCAGTTCTATTTTGAAAACATGTCTGATGGGAATGCCTCTGCTGCTGCCAGCACAGGCTGCTGCTGCCTAGGTTAGGAAAAAAAAACCCCAATAAAATGCAAAATAATTTTTCAGGAAAGTCAAACTTAAAAAAACACTTTTGATGATTTTCTGTTTTGAAGCACTGAAGACAGATGTAATTTTATTTTACTTCCTTTATTTATATTTGTTGTTATGAAATAATTCTGCTTGGCTACAAGGATCAATCAGGTCCCTACTGTGTTATGGGCCCAAAAAATACATGGAATACACAATCCCTGTTGCACAAAATTGACTTTTTAAGATAAAAGAGATCTGAAGAGAGTGACTGAGTATTTAGACCAAATATGCATTACTCTCCTTACCCATCTAAACCATAAACAGTAGCCTCTTGCATTTGTCCTTCAGTATTGTTATTAATTATTTTCATGCAAGGGTGCATATTTTGGGGAGAGGGTTTTCATCTTGGTGACGAACTGGGGAAAGGATCTTTGCATATGTAGGTAAATATGAAACAAATGTGTATATACATATATATATACATACATACACACATCTCCATATCTCAATTTAAAATAAAGGCAAGTGGGTGGAAAATGAAAGTATCATTGGTAAAATGAAGGTTATGGGTTAGGACGGGAGAAGATAACAGAGAGGAGCAGAACTCTGAAGGCATTCAAGGTGAAGACAAGAGGCTTAAACTTGTATGCTGAAATGAGAAAGAAATATAAGGAATGTGCCCAAAGTGACAAGCAAGGAGACAAGCTTAGAAACCCTGCACCATGAGGACTGTGCAAGGAGGACTGTCCATCAGTCGGTGGAGGTGAAGGTAAAGTTCAACAGCAGAGTTCTAGCTGGGCTCATAATCCTCAGTGCTGAAAACATTCTTCCAGTTTCCCACATTCTCATTCCTTGCTGTTGCCCCTTGCCTTGTCTTGGCTCTGGTGCTTGATGGACCCCACGATCAGAATGTTCAACTCACTAAACAGGCAGAAAATTAATCCAACAACTAGCAACAGAGAGCTTTCTGCCAGGCTGAACCCAGGGTCTGGCAGGTGGCAGAATGGCTCAAGGGATGGGAAGGAATCAGGGGGGCAGCAGGCAGGAGAAAACTATTATTCATTTTGGTTCTCAAGAGATTTAAGCCTAGCTTAGCGTCAAATATAACTTCATCCTGAGTGGAGGAAGGCTACAGGATTTAAGATAGGCTGCTCAGATAAAGATTTTGGTAGTTTGGGCACAAATAAAATAAGGAAATTTGCACATATCCACCAAGTTAATTGATATGTGATTGGTGTATACCTTCAAGAGGGACAAGAAGACAAAGATCACACCTAAACAAACCTGACAGCAGCAGCTTAGTTTTGACTCTCAAATTTCAGTAATAGTAAGAGATTATGAAAAGAAGCCAGAGGGAGAACTTGGAGTAACTGATAAAAAGATGATTAGTCAAAGTTGTGATCAGCGTAGGAAAAAGAAAGATGATCATGAGACTGACAGGAACTGGTTTTTCTGACTGTTTTTACATTGTCATTTCAGTACCTCAGCTGAAAACCCGAGGAGGACTGGGTCATGAAGCCACAATGGGCAAGATTCCTACAATAGATCCACGGGTTGCAGCACCACACAGAAGAGGGCGGGTTTTAAAAATATGAACCTTGTAGATATCAATTGAAGGTATTCCTATAATTGCAGATAGTCTGGAGCAGAGGAGGTGTGCACCTGGATATTTGTTAACTGCTCGTTCTGAAGTGTGAGCACAGTGTATCCCCAAATTATTTCCTGTGTTACTGTCGATCAATCGGCGCAGGTTGTGATGAACTCAAGCCCATGCCCAGCTGCCACTGCAGCACCATGCTGGCATTTTAGCTCTTTATTTCCAGGCAGCACACAGTACACAACACTGGGCGGCCCTTGGATTTAAACAGAAGCCTCAGCTACCAAGTGTAGCTCCCAGACTCTCCCCCACAGCAGTCCAGTTCCAAAAACAAGCTTTCCTTGATTGATACCCTACACACAGCAACTGAGGCACCACAGCTCTCAGTTACCCACACACAGCAGACGTGGAAAATGTCAGATGTGGAAAAAATTAGTCTAGAGACAAAGTGATACACATTATGTGAAAATAAATGATCTAGCTGACAACTGTGCTCACCTTCAAACTAATCACAGACTTTTACATATGAATATTTTTAATAACTCTTTGCAGGGTATCAAGATCAGATGAGCTGAACTGCAGCTTCAGGGTCTCTGCTGAGGAATTCCAAACTATCTTGTGGGGCATGACTGCAGGGGCAGTGGGTGAATTACAGTACTCTCTGCTTTCCATTTGTTATTTGATATAAGATCTTTTTGTGACTTCTGAGAGTTCAGTGTTGCATAAGCAGAATGACACCAGCAGAGAGAATTCAAAAACTAAATATTTTTGAGTAATCACTGAACCTGTACTGCCTAACTGCAGACAGGTTTTATGGTTTATTTGTTTGTGTGACTACATCCAAAAGGTCTCATCTCCCACAGGAGGGCTGACCTATTACGCCTTATCTGCTGTAAGTTTTTCTTGTTTGCTTACTGTAGTGCTTTCGGGGGTTGTTTTTGTGTTCTTTTGTTTTCCAAACACAGAGAACATCTTGGTTTGCCTTTGAATACAGCTCACTTTCCTCTGCACCAAGTCAGGCAACAGGCATCACCTTTCCCAAAGAATGGAATATCAGACTCCAATTGACTCTGACCCCAATTGCCTCGGAAGGGTCAGTCCCAAATGCTCCTGGTGCCAAACTTGTGCTGGTGAGGAGTGTGTGCTTCCCTGTCAGTGAGCAGCATGCCCTCTGGATAGAAATACATCTGGCAGCAAGATATGGATCGGGAAACCTAATGTCCCTCCACCAGATTGCGTCACTTCAGCCTGGAGTAAAACCCCATAGCTCAGTGATAACCCTACTGAGACTTTAGGAACCTGCTTAAGCAGGTTTGGGAGGTTTCTTAGGAATGTCCAACTCATGTTTTTTGGGTTTTTGGGTTTTTAAAAACTATCTGGACTAAGCATGAACCTCAGCCCATGGCTGTGCAGCAAAACAAGAAAATAAAGCAAAAAGTAGCAGGTGGGTGGTGAGGAGGAATTAAAGCAATGGTTCAGTGGACCGAGCAATCTCATTTCTTGGCCTTAAATCTGTTTTGTTATGTCAACTTGTCTGATATAATTGTATGAAGAATAACAAAGGCTGTGAGAAAGTTAGAGCTCCACAGGGAACACGCAGGTCTCACGAGGTGATTGATCGTGGCATCTGTTAAATCTCTGGGTAGCAAGCCCATGCTCTTTTTCCATGAGCCTCATAGTGGGGAAGAGAGAATGGAGTAGAGTCTATACTATACATGGCATCTACAGCACTCTCACTGATTGCTACTTCAAAATCAGGAAAAACATCAGTCCAAAAACTATGAAGACGAATAGAAACTTTTTACCATATTGATTCAAACTGCTGTTGCTGGAGAATCAATTTGAGGAAAAGGGTAATTTTCCCACTCATCTTCAAAAATTTGGAACAATTCTAATCTTTTCAGTAATACATTCAGCTGACCTTAAAACTATGCCTCATGTCTATTTTTGACAGCCAAAAAGACAAGCCAGATCTTCTCAAAAGCTATTTTCAGGAATTTATAGTTAATTGGCCCAGTACTCACAAACTGAATAATGTGCAAGAGCAAATAACACAAATGGGAGCTTTACACGTAGAGATTTGAAGTTCAATCTGCATGAACTCTCACCCTTCACCACCTGGGAGTTTGCATCCCTGCAGAGAGGGTACTGGAGAGGCAGCAGCACCAGGAGCAGGCTCCTGCAACACACACCAGCACAGCACTGCAGGGACTAACCTCATTTTCATCTTGGCTTTCTGCTGTCACTCCAAAGGCATTTCACCCTGAAGATTAATCAGCTCACCCTACACATTCACTGCTAATTTTGGCATCCACTTCTGACCAGGCAGAAATTGGTCTCCACTAGGAAAAGGAGAAATAAACATTGCTTTCCAGGACAGCAGGTTGGTCTTTACTTCTCCTTGCCTGACTCGCAGACTGAGTGAGTGCTGAGGAGTGCCAGCAGGTTGTGACAAAAGCTCAGTGCTGAAACCTTCCTTACACAGGAGATGATTTCTCCAGGTATCAGTCACCACTGATATGGTATTAACTGCTGCCACCGAGGACCCACACTCATTGTAATCCTCGAGGATAGCTTTTAACTCATGACAAATATAGGTTTGGTTTGGCTTCCTGTGGTTTATTTCTCTCTGACTTGGGTGTACTTACACTGCCTATGCATTTATACAGCTCCCCTTACTGCTAAAATCAATACCTTTCTGTCGCAACAGTATGAGCACCATCATTCCCACGAAAGAGGTATTTAAAATCCCTAAAGGCTTCACTGAGCAAAGCCCTCTGTGTATCCATGCCCATGGGAAGGATGGTGCTTTTCTCAAGGTGCCATTTTCAAATGCCTGTAAGATCTTCATTCCTGAAAGGTGGCAGATGAACAAAATGTAACTGTACTGTCACAAAAAATAGACAAATTCAAGTAGAGCTCAGATTGCACCACCACAGGGTGATCTTGTCACAGGATTCCTGAGGCACTAAATGCTTATTATCTCACTAAACAGACATTCACTGCATAGTCCCAAGCCTTCCTTACAGTGCACTAACCAGCCACAGTATTAGCCATTTATTTATAAAAGCTTTGTGAATAGTTGCTTTTCTTCTCAATAACCCCAAGTTGAGCAGATAACATCATCCATTTTACAGTGAGTCTGTGAAGCAGAGGATGACAAAGGCCAAAACTGCTGAGAATATGGTGATTTTTAGATTCCCAAGCAGAGATTCAAGTATCTCACTTGACAGTGAATTTTGCACTTTGTAGAGGATTTGCGCATCCAAAACAGACATCCCACGGACTGCACTGCTTTGTGGAAGTACCCAACATCTCTGTTACAAGGCTTCAAGTGTGGACATTCAGAAACAGTTTCATTTTGAGGCAATTGCCTGGGATTTTACAATTGTTGTTGCATAACAACAATTACACACCATATTCAAAATACTAAAACCAGTTCTTCCAACTCAGCTCTTCCCATTGTGAAAACGGATTAATGATACTGATTTGACAGATTTTTTCCTTCATCCTGGGCAGTGTGCTGTAACCATCCTATCAGCCCTCACATTCCATGAGTCTATGTCCATCTCTACACTCTACCACCCTGTTTTCCTCCTGGAGCTAGGGATAGGAGTCCCAGTCGGCAGGACAGAAAGCTGAAGGCTGTCGATGCACACATTGCTTGGTAACAATAGTGTAAACAGCTCTTTGTAGCTTATTTTGGAAAGCAAGATGAAAGTCTGACATCAGCAAGTTAAATTTACTTTTACATCTTCCAAAGTACAAAAACAGATCTCCCAGAAGTGCTTTGGCATGAATAAGGGTTGTTTTTTTTTAATGAGTTTTGTTCCCCTGAGATGAATATCTCATTTTAAAAATAAATATAAGTAAAGCCAGCAAAACAATTCACTATTATAACAGGACAGAAAAAGAAAACATGGTTCTATGCTATGAAGAACATGCAAAGTTGCTCTGAAAGAAAGGATACTGACTTAAGGAAGATTAAATAATTTTCTGGAGGTGAGAGAACATTTGAGAGTGGTTGAACAAATCAGCACTAAAGTGCCTCTAACCTCTTCACTCCTTGAGCACTATCCCAGATCAGAGTGCAAGAACATGTACTTCTGCCAATATTCTCCCTGTCTCCAGCCCTTTTCAGGGATTTCTTGAGCTAGATGAGGCTTCTTTGGTATTAGTAGCCCTTCACAGAGTTCAATGAACTTGTCTGGTCTCCTCCTGAGCCACAAGTACTTTCAGCAGTCACAATATCCTTCAGGCAAAGTGTCTAACCACTCAATTACCCATCCTATGAAAATCTACTTTACTATTTATTGCTTTTAGCCTGGCTCCTGCTAGCTTCCTTTGGTGTGCCTTTTTTTTTTTTTTAAAAAAGACACAGTGAACTGAATCCCTGCTCATCATTTCCATTCCCAGCTATGAATTTATGAAATTCTCCTCTGCTCCCACCTCTTCCCTAATTCCTGTCTACAGATCTGTCCTTCCCACTCCAGAGCCATGGGTAGGTACACCAAGGTGTCTCTCCAGCACAGCAAGGCTTGATCAGGCAGGTTCCATACCTGGCACAGCAGGTGTCTCTTTTTCATTATCAACCAGTCCTTTAAAGCATAAGAATTTAGGAGCAGTGCCTTGTCCTAATTGCATTATTCCATTAGCCCAAAGAACAGAGCTTTATCTCCCAGTAATCGAGGCAGCAGCAGCAGCCTGAGCTTCATGAAGGATTACTGCCTTGAGCCCTGGGAGGAGCAGGCTACGTCTGTCAGCTCAGCATCCTCCTCTTCGTGTCCAACCCCACACCCCAAGCCAATCACAGTAAGCCCCCTCTCCTTGCAGCATCCTGGGAATTGATTGCCCACTGCTGCTCCTGGGTCTTGTTCCAACCCGGAGCATTCCCAAATGTTCAGAGAAATTGCAAGGTCTTTTCCTGGCGAGTTTTGGGCCCAGTCTTGTTTTTTGCCCTCATGGCATTCCTCCTGGCCAAGCTTCTGGCACAGCATTCATCTGCATAAACATAGGTGTCTGTGTGTAACCTAATCGTTCAACACTCCTCTCACAGCGCTAGAGACCCACTCAGCAGCATCTCTGGAGCATTTCTTCTCTGAAAGGAGCCAGAATAGCTCAGAGGAAACCACAAAGTACCTACTTTTTCCTATTCACTATATAAGAACAGAAAATGAGTAGCTCAGGTGCAAACCTTTACACTCTAGACTTCTAAAGTTAGACATCTGCTCACATCAAAAAAGGACTATACATGCTGCTAAAAGAATGGAATTCTTTTCTAGATAAAAGGATATATTAATTCAACAAACATGAATTTTAACAATTCCTACACACTGAGTTTCAAAGTTTTTTATTAAATGCAAAACTGTTTATGATTATAAACTGTCAACTCAATAAAACAAAACCTAAATAATTAAAGGAGAGGCTTTTGCTTTCAGTAGAGATTTAGAAAATAATTGAGTTCTCTAAAACAACTGCAACTATTCTGCAGCCCATTTAGAAAGACACAAACAAGGGCAATTTTACATTTAATTAATCTTGCATTTAATATCTCCAGAGGATAAAGTACAAAGCTTCTCAGAGCTCTGTGAATGTTCTCCCACAGCGTCTCAGTCAAAATATATTAGAAATGGTGGAGGTTTATTTCACTGACCTCTGCCAAATACCTCCCTCAAGTTGAGATGGGCTCAGGCACCACCGTGGAGTCTTCATCCACACTCAGGACTAACACACTCATTGCCTGGGGCGTTTTGCATGCTGGCAGCAGATCCAAGAGGCCAAGCCTGACCCATTGTCACCTTCTCCAGCTGCTAGGGCAGCCCCCACAACTTCCTTCTGCTCATGGAAACATCCAGAGCAGTACAGATGCTTTGGGGATGCCACCATGCTCCAAGCCACCAGCAGGTATGCGGCAGAGCAAGGTCATTCATTATTGTTGTACCTGGTAAATGGTTCTTATCAAATCTTTAAGATTTGCCTAATAAGTTTTGGATTAAAGCCTGGAGGCCAAATTCTCTCTACTTAAGTTTCCTTTTGGGAAAGAGAATGCATATGAACCTGGCCTGGCAAATCTAATGGTATTCCTTCTGCCATTCAGCTTCATTCTCTCTATTTTCCCTTTAGCTCATGTCACCTAGGATTTCATATTCTCATACAATTCTATGCACATTTATTTCATTATATTTCATCTTCTGAGTATAATCACTGGCCTCAGCCACATAAACTAGACACAACATACATAAAATTAAAGTAATTCCTCACCTGTAAGGTTCCATACAGCACAGTGGAAAGGAGAATAGAATTAATGGGAACAGTCTAAAATAGAAACTATGCAGCCCCCTCCCACTGTGTGTTCTCAGACAGTTTCATACAACTTCAGCAATCCAGTCTCCCACTGCAGGACCTGTTGTTACTAACTTCACCATTTTTGCTGAATACCAGGTGCCTTTGAACAGCTGCTAAAGAAAGAAGCCAGAAAAAAAGGTTGTACTCCTAAAGACTTTTTAATCTGTTTCTAAACATTTGCAGTAACGCTAGCTAGACCCTGGTGAAGATGCACATAGTGTTATCTCTTGGTAGTCCTAAAAGCATGCGTGCACAGAAGGCCAGTGCAAGATGCATGAGAGGGAATGCTAATCCCGTGGAATCCACAGCACAGACATGGGTGCAGTTGTAGATGAAAAAGGCTATTTGGGTGGAAAGGCCGAGAAATTTGTCTCATGAGAGTTAGGAAGAAATGAGTATGAGGTTTCCTAATAATCTGAAGGGAGAAGAGAGAGAACCTGTGAGCAGAGAGGGGTAGTGACAAGAGCTGCGAGCTAGCTGGGATCAGCTGTGGAAGGCAAAAGGGGTCAATGCACTCATGGTCAGCTCCTGCACAGACACCTACAAGGAATCCTGGAATATTTGCTTTGGTACCGCTTCCATCTAATATCAAACAAAGCATCCAACTAGAACAGGCTGTTCTCTTGCCAGTTCCCTGTGGCACCCCAGACTAAGACTTTGCTGGTTTCATGTGTGTGTGTGTGTTTTTGTTTTAATAATCATATAAGAGGATTTCAGATATTTTTCCCTTTGTGCTTTCACTCCATTTAGCATTGTGAAAATCTCCTCCGCTTTGTAGTTTAGCTCTGCCTAGGGTTTGTGTTTTGCACGCTCAGATTGAATGAGGGCACTAATCCAACAATGGGGCTGCCCATGAAAATTTGTTCAATGTTTGCTTCATGTTACAAAGGAAAAAAATAAATCTCTGCTTCTCACAGAGATGGAGATTGACTTTATTAGGTCAAGGTTTATTCAAAATTAAAATATCGAGCCATATTATCAAGCTAAACCCAATACTGACAAAAACTGGGATCCTGAAATTTCACACACAGAGGCACCTTACTCTTTCTGATTTCCAGACATTCTGGATAGGTGATGTCTCACCTCTGTGCATGCCCAGAACTGCCTCAGTCTCAGCAGGGCTGAACAGCTCAGCACTGCAGCCTGAGCAGGCTCCAGGACCTCATGTCCCCTAAGGGGCTCCGTCTGAAGGGAGTTTTCAGAGCACAACGAGATTAGGTGCGCCATGAAGGCACTGATGGCAGATACTTCCTTTAAAATAGAGCCAAAGGAAGCCAGCAACCTTCTCACCTATCCCTTCTACTTCATAGCCTGGGGGTTAGAGTGCACACTCAGGAAGGAGACCCAGGCTCAGCTCCCTACCCCGAGCCCCAGCTAATCCAAAGCAGCCTCTCAGGGCACCTTGCTAAAGGTTCACCTGGGAGAGAGGCCTCTCCTGTCCTGCTACTGAAGCTGCTGAACACAGGGAATTCAGGACCCCACCAGGCCAGACTGAAAGCACACTCCCATTCCTGGCTACCTGGGGCAAACCTTGGCTTCTGCTTTCAGATGAGTCCTCATTTCTACAGATTCACAACACTGCCCACCATGGTGATGAATCTATGAAGGCAAGTGTTCTGTAACATAAACTGTTAAAATATCTAAATCTTCTTACTTTCGGGTTGCCCTATATATTCCAGCCAGACTACTATATACAGGCATCTAAAAATCCTTGCTTAATATTTGTTTCTGCCACAAAAAATAGGAAAAAACCCCAAACCCATGAAGACTTTAGGGAAAAAAAAAAAGCAAACAGCTTTCAGGCAGAAATCTCAAAACAGTAAGAGAGGTATTAAGTGGTGCAGCACCAGCCTTCAAATAACAGGATTTATTACACCCATTTTCTACTGTCACACCTCCCCCCCATCCCAAATAGCTGCAGCCTGTTTCAAATTGTAAGACAAGTATAGATTCCCTGGCTCTATTCCCAATCTATTTCTCTGCTTCAGGGCTTCTCCCATTCTTTCCTGCTCACTTGGAATTCACATAACAGCATTGCTAACCCATTTCAAAATGTTGGGAAAGAAAGTTTGGTATCTGCACCTGTAATTCTCATTGCTTTCACTATTTCCAGCTTCTTCCTCAAGCCAAGTTTAGATTCTCCATTTAACTCACATAAAACATCCTCAACTGAGAAGCCCTTTATTTTCAAAAAGGCTTCAAAAACTCACACCATCAGATACTCCACAGAAAACTCAAATAAAGAAAGTTTTGGACTGAGAAAACAGCTAACAGGAACACAAGGAATGAGGATATTAAGAGAGGAATAAATTATGTGGAATCATTGTTTCTCATTGGTTACTCCTTGTGCTTTAAAACTGCCCAGCTGATGAACTGTAGGTTAGGGATTTTTCCCACCTGAGACAAAATTGATGCACCACACATCAAAACACAGGACATATTCCTGCACTGTTATCTCTGCATCTGCCTATTCTTCCGTTTCATATACCCTCAGACCCCCAAACTGTATATTTTCCCACCTTTCTAGAGCCCTTCCACTCTACCAGCGATTTGTCTGTGAACAGCTTCACACCCATCTTGTTTTTCAGACATTCTCTCTCCCTTTGTCTTAGCAAGAGAATGATCAACACCTTACAAAAACTGCAGTGCTCCCCAAGCCTCCTCTTCCTACAGCAATAATGGTTACCTCCTCCCAGGATTCCAATGGAAAAGCAAAGTCCACTTTTCTGCAAGATGTGTTGTCCCTGCACGGAGAAGGCATTTAAT
This sequence comes from Origma solitaria, assembly GCA_013397895.1. Lineage (NCBI taxonomy): Eukaryota > Metazoa > Chordata > Aves > Passeriformes > Acanthizidae > Origma > Origma solitaria. The sequence continues at coordinate 608,566 of VZRL01004872.1, forward strand.
TGAGATGCAGAGCACCTGCCCCTTTTTCCCCCTCCCACCCCAATTTGTAAAAAGGTTGCAGCTGTCTCAGCAGAAATGCATCACAGCAGGGTCCTTATGTTCCTTAGGGACACTGAAAGCACAGAATATCCTGAGCTGGAAGGGCCCCACAAGGATCATGGAAGTCCAGCTCCTGGCCCTGCATAGGACAGTCCCAGGATTACCAACCCCATTCCACAAAATCTTAAAATCATGGCAGCAGTGGCACTCTGTCTTCCCAGCGTGTGTGCACAAGTTTCATTCTGTTCAAGTCCTAAGTGCTCCAAGCTCTGCTCGCTGGGCCCCAGACAGCTCAGCTTGCTGCAGCAACTGCTCAATTCTGATTTTATAACGGAGACCATCTCCTCTCCTAGAGCAAATGTGCTAGGAAGGGCTGGCTGCTGCGGTGGGAAGCTGCCCCTGGACCCGCAGGATGGAGCAAGGCTCCCTGTGCTCAGCTCAGCTGCAGCAGCCACCTCTGCTGGCAGGAGCTGCAGCGGAGCCTCTGCTCCAGAGCAGGCTCAGTCACCTCCAACGCCTCAGTCTGACCAGGGAAAAGCAATGCAATTCCATTTCTGCATATTTGTCTTCCCAATATTCGACCTTTTCAGCAGAATGTATGGTCACACTGCTGCCCCTGCCCTAGTTACCAGGGCTGGAAAGTCTCAAAAGCAGCAGAGATTCTACACTTTGAGGAAAGCCCACGTTTCCCATAGCCACAATTAATTCTGCTGCTCCAAGCTAGCAGGGGAATCACCTTGCAATGGTGGCTCCAGGGAAGATGAGAACAGCCTCAAGCAGGTTTGATAGCTTTCTGTCACCTTCCCCAAATTTTCCCAACCAGCCAACGGTCCTGTTGAGTAAAGGAATTAACAATCTTATTGTGCAAAACCAAAACAGTGGACGGATTACTTCCTTCCAAGCTGCAACTACAAAAAGTGATTTTAGAGCAATTGTTACCGAATGCAACTGCTCTAAAATTTCTGAAAGCTTTTGTAGCCTCCAGCAGAGTCTGAACACAGAGATGTTCTGTCACAGCTGTTTATCACTGCAGGGGATGCCTTGAAAAGGAGTTTGCATTTATGTTGTCCACAGTTTAACTAGCACGTAACTAAGTGGAAGTTTTCACAAGCATATTATACACTCAGAAATGAACAATATATCCCCTAAAGGATTTCTAAGGACATCAAAAAGTTAATTCAAAAGACTACTCTCTAGCACCTGAAGCACTAATTGCTGGTTTTCAGTGCTCTGTAGGAGTGGTATCAAAACTCTAGTCTGTATGGACAGGCTTTAATGGGATTTTCAGTTCCATAATTAAAAAAACAGACACAACCGCAGCAAACTCCTGAAGAAAACCTGGTTTATGTATCCAAGATCTCGCATGAGCAGGACAATACTAAAATCATATTCTAAGGCAGGCTAGGCCAAACCACTTGCTACAGAAGCAGACAGAGGAGTAGAAACTTGTGACATACAGAGGCATAGATTTTAAAAAAGAAAGCGTTAAGTGCTCTGTACAATTGCCATATACAAAATGTACTACGTAGGCACCAGAGCCTAGAAGGGTATAGCAAGAAAAGAGCAAGTCACGGCGAGGAGATGCACACAGCAAGAACAGCCCTGCAAAGAGAAACAACTTTCCTGTGTCTGGAGCTCAGCCAGCCAACCACTGCTGCAGATGTGCAACAGCACGATGACTGTTTTAGACAGTCTGAAAGGAAGTTCTGAAGGATGCAAAGCCCAGAGTGCACATCAGCAGGAAATGTGAACAAATATTCCACAAAAAACCCCTTCCAAGCAGAAGATCTACTTCTCAAAAGCCTGTATTTTATTTTACGGAAGGATTTATAAACCAACAACCAAAAAAAAAAAGGTAAAAAGCAAATCTGAGCATAAAGCAGCTATTTTACCTATCATATTTTCATCTCTGTCATTGTAAACGACCCACATAACCTACAGTCTCCTGAGCCACCTCAGCTAATACACGATTAAGAAGTTTATCCCATGCTTCATGGCATTTTTACGCACATAGTTTCCAATCTTTGTCCCTACATTAAACTTAAATCCATGCAGATCCCTGCCTCCTTTGGCACCTGCAAATCCCTATGGCTGTGTCCCAGGCAGCCCTGTGCCTGCCCCCCACTGAAAGGATGACGGCGCTCCCGCTCCCTATGGAGTGTTGGCCAAGCAAGGCTTGTCCCGACACGCGGCCCTTGGCTGCACCAGGAAGGGAAGGAGCAGATATTCCAGCTCTGCCTGTCAAGTCTGCATTTCAAAGCTTGTGCCTGGGTGTGGGAAAGAATAAAGAGGGTCTGCCAGTCCACATGCAAAACTCCATGCTCTGCTGCCCCGACTGCCAGGCTGTCGCTTGGGACCGGAGCACGTCCCCAACTGCCCTTCACACTGGTTAATACCAGCCGTGCTCAGTGGCACGAGCTCAATTTCTCTCCCATCTTATCTGTCAAGCTACACACGTCCTTTGAAATACACATTTAAAAAAACTGAATGTCCAGTGCTCTGAGAGTACATCCAAAACAGGCAAGGCAACTGCCTTGAGGAAAGAGGGTTGAGGAGCAGCTAGTGCAGTTTGTCAATTAGTCACTCAAAAATCACGGAATCATATAATGGTTTGGGTTAGAAAGGACCTTAGGGGTCACGTAGTTCCAGTCCCACTGCCGCAGCCAGGGACACCTTCCACTAGAGCAGTTTGCTCAGAGCCCCATCCAGCCTGGCCTTGAACAGGTATTAATTTGTGGGGTCTTCTCCACGGATAGAGGGTTTTTAATGCTAGAGCCTACTTTCATGCAGATGGAAGTTTCCCTTAGCTGAAAATCAGACTACTGCTGTTCCCAAGAGGAATGTTACATCTTCCCAAATCTCTTTCACCAGCTGCAACGGGCACATGTCTGATTCACAGCCGTGACTCAGATTTTAAGCAGGGAATGTTTTGTGGGTGTACATCTATTCTCTTCAATTTGTGGCTACAGTAAGGCTTAGATACACCATTACCCGTACACTAAAACATGTGCCAGCAGACACCCACTGGGGGGAAGGGAGAATTTCACTTGGAATCACCAAGACAAGGTTACAGATGAGGTTCACATGACTCCTTTTCATGGCTTCAGATGGCAGTCAGGCAGAGCATATAGGGTAGTTTTGAAAGCCCAATTTCCAAGACTTTTTGAGTCGCCAGATGGTGAGATGACCCCTAAACTTAAGTATTCAAATATTCATTACTGCTATTTAGATTACTAGCTATCATTTCAGTGTATTATGAACATCAACAAGCACAGAGAATGCAGATTGCATACAGAATTCTGGCCACTGCTGCTTTCCTTCTGCACTGAGAAGCAGATGGTTCTTCAGTTACCAACCCACTGATGAGAACCCACACCCCCAGCCCCAGCTCCCACAGGAATATCTTAATGACTAAATTACAGGTCCCTTCTCTAAATTATTGTTTTCTAATCCCTCGAATATTGCAATGAAAAATACACAAAAAGCTTTGGGAAGCAGGAAAGAGTTCACTCTTTTTGATTTACCTTCAAATCAATTTAAGTTTGTACATACCCAAGAGAGGTGACAGGCCTTGCTTGCCTTATTAAGACCAGGGCACTCTTCTGGGCAAGGAAGGAATGAAGACAGACTCAAAAAGGCCTGGTCTCATGTTTTTTGAATGCCCACTGGCATCACGGCTTGCAGCCTCTCTTGAAAAGAGAACAAACCCTGAAGAGAGCATGTGATGTGCTGGATTCTGTGCACTACATCAACTTCCAAAGCGTAGGGATCAGCAGATCGCTCATTCCCTTCCACTGACAGCTTCCTCTTGATTAGTGCTAGGCTAATGTATCTCACCACTCTGAAGGAGCCAAATGCCTGGTGCTGCTTAAAACAAATCGTGTAAAACATTCTGAACTGGCTTCAAATATACAGATCAGTACACAGTATCAGGAGTTTCAGACTTCTTAAAAATTCTTTCAAAGTCAAGTTTTGATGATCACGAATTCTATTTAGCTGGTGACTGGAAAGAAGAAAGGAAAATGAACTCATGAGTAGAGTTTTTAAGAAAACAGACCAAGTACATCTTATGAAACTCAACTGAAACTGTTCAACACAATGTGAATAACTACTAGAGAAGTACTGCACTTTTAATCATATGTACCTAGTAAGTTATAGATTATATAACCAACATTAAAAGACAGGCAACAGCAACCTGCCAAGTTTCAAGATGGCCCTCAAACCACTCCTCTTTATTAACTGTTGACAGCTACACTGCTACTGTTCTCAGCTGCTGGAAAAAGCCAGTTTGACAGACATCAGAACCACCAGCTTCCACCAAAAGGTGATAATTATAGTGTTTGCTATTCAGCCGTTATGTTAGGAACAAGGCCTCTTTCAGATGAGAACATGCCTAACAATCTCCTTATGTATCCATTGCTCCTATAAACACTAAAGTATTGAATGTTTGGTTGGATAAGAGTCAGACTGAAAGAACTGATGCCTTGGCTATACAGACATTGGCAAGTGTTTTGTCGTACATTACTTTCTGTAGTCCTAAAATACATGTTTTTCTGTTCATGGTATACTATTACATCAAAGATTTGGAGAGCAAATTTTACAGAACCATAGTGTGTGATTTTATTTATCTAAGTGGAAGAGTGGAAGAAAGGACACACAAAGCTCGTAGAGCCCTCTGCTCTAAAACACCAGAGATTTCCAGCTAGCCCAGAAGCCCTAGAAAAGAGTTCACATACACCAGCGGTTCAAATGTAGTTTGTACCTGATACTGTACCAGACTAGTAATGCATGCACCCAGCACTTTCCCCGGCAGAGGAGGAAGAACTTACGATGGGGTTAATGCCATCTGCTTGTTACTCCAGCCTAAATAACCAAACAACTGAGTATTTCAGTTTTGCTTAAATCACCACTCAGCTTTGAGTCACAGGGGTCCTAAAAAGAGTGTAGACATGAATGGTGGAAGTAATTCCCCAAATTACTAGAACTGGTTTAGAAGTGACTAACAATACCTTTTGGCTTGCTTTGTACTATTTCTGAGGCTCAGTCCTTCGCTTCCCAGATGCATATACAAGGCTGGGCTCACTGGGGAGACTAAGGGAGTTTCATGCCTTGTGCTGTGCTCCTGGGACAGCTGGTGGGAGCAGCACCAACACATGACTGCCAGATGCCAACCAGCCAGCCTCTCATCTACCTCTCTACTTCTGCTGCCTGTTATTTTCTTCCCTTATTGATGCAACTGTGAACACCACAGAACAGAGACAATAAGAAATGCACATCCAAGCTACATGTGTTTGGTTACTTTTACCATTATACTTATTCACCTTTCCTCCTTTTAAAACCACACACACACACACACACACACAAACAAACCCCATGTGTTTAGCAAAGTCTTGCACTGTTTTAAAATTATTGTACTCAAACACTTTTTTGATTCTTCCTCTCCTTTTGCATGACAAAATTGAAAAATACTGTTTTATTATCAGCTCAGAAGCACAACTTACCATAAACAACTAAAGATAAATTCAGACTTAGCATAAGAGAAAATAATCAGTGCAAGAACAATTGCTTCTGGAGAATATGTTTTCATACATTGTGAGATCTTAGATTAATTAATTCTTAAGTACTTACCATATTTATAAAGCATGGACAGTCCTATAATATTTGTTCTAGGGTACAAAGAATTTATGCTCAATAATCAGTGCTATGTTGCTGTATTTGGCTTTAAAATTAACTTTTTTAAGGAATAGAAATGTCTTTCTAAGTATAAGTAAAGATACCAATTTATAAAATTTATTTCTGCATTGACCAATTTCTGTACTCTGTTTATTTGGAAAGGTGATGTACTCATTGAAAGTAATGATACTCTCTGCTTTGCCAACAGGTTCTTATGTTATGGTGGTTAAATAACTTTCATAGTTCTGACTGCCCTGTGTGTATGAACAAGCTAAAATGAAGGTATGCACTTTTCTTTCCTAGAACAAGACAATCAATCTCAAGACAAAAAATCATAGAAATACCTTTTCAGTTAGTGTAAGAGCGATCAGTAGTACTATATACCAGAGGTAAAATACATTTTGATATTAGGCATGTATGAGGTGTATGAAACCATTGTGTTTCCAGACTCAGCTGTATGGCTTCCTATACACTAGCAGGTCATACATGTCAATAGACTTAAGACAAACAAAAAAGCAGTAGTTATACCAATTTATTCTAGTAAAAAATTAAAACTGTAAGCATTTTTGGCTATCTTCTCTTTTTACAATTTGTGCCTCCTGTTAACACCCATTAACACTCTGTATTTTGAACCTACACTTGTCAGAGGTATTGGTTGCCAGGCACAACCTTTACACTATAAACTGCATCCCTGGGTGCCAGCAATGATTTCAGTGACATAACCCAGCTATGGGGTCTGAATCTTTGCACTACCTTTTTCCTGAGGGGGAAGGTGTGATTTATAAAGTAGAATTCAAAATGTTTCCCACCTATAGCCACATTTGCCAAGAAGCACTGAAAACACTGAGTTTGTGTGTAATTATGAAAGACATCATCTGGGGATGCCAACTGCACTGAAATAGATAAATGTTTTTAACTCACTAAACATGTCTCAACTCAGCAACACGCTTATCTAAACCCCAAAATACTACTTTTGATGGTTTAGGTATGCAAAAATTCAGAGATAAGGTAATGCTAAAACCTTGCACATTTGGGCTAGAGCAGTGGAGTTCTTGTGTTGTCTGTAAAGTGATTCTGAAAATAAATTGGTCAAACCTTCTTCAAACTCAAACTTAAAATTTTGCTACTGCAATCTATGTGTAAATAAAGCTTTTATTAACCCTTTTATGAACAAACTTAAAATATGTTGACTCAAATACAAGTTACAAGATAAAACACATTTGTTTCTAGAAACTTTGGTGTTAGTGTGTTTTCTGGATATAGGGTCTGGTAATTCAACATTCAGGCAATATTTTTCCTTTTTTTTTTTTGTATTATGTAATAGAATATTGCCCCTATTTTTTGTCCTAAGATGTAACAAATTAATTTTTTTATAAAGCACAGAAATGCTTCCCACTGAAATAGATTAAAAGTCACTCCAGTCAAAATCTATGCTAATGTGTCTCCTGTTTACTACACCTGGCGACAGTGTAAGCACCTGTGCTGTCTCCCAACACAACTCTAAACTAACACTTGAGACCATACTAGAATCAGTTAAAACCCCACACTTCTCTAAGACAAAAATCATTTAAAGAATCCAGATCTTAGCATAGTGGGATAAAACACCATAAATATGGAAGAAATGTTTACTGCCCTTTATTGTTTATTGCCCTTTATTCATCCTTAGCAAAATCCACATCAGAAAAACATAGCACCGCTTCTTGATGCATTTCCTAGTTAACCACAGAAAGTTTCCTATACCCTCTAGATAGCATATGAATGCAATGCCACTTAAGAAATAAGAGACAGCAACAATCTGAGAGTTGGACAGAAACTTTTCATACAGTGAAGAACCAGAAAAAGAAAAAAGGAGTAAAAAGCTCCCCCCAAAGGTCTTTTTTTTCTTTAAAATTGATTCTTATGTGTGGACTTTTAGTAGGTAACACTACACAATCTAAAAAAATAATGCAAATAGTATATATCTACATATGTATTTTTATATGCACACAAATCTTGAAAAATAAAACATTTAAACTAGACTTAATTTATCCTGTCAATCATAATTGTGGGCATAGCCATGAGGAAGCTCTTTTCTGCAGCAGGCATTTAGTGTGTTCAAACTCTCAAGTGCTCTTAAACTCCATTCACTTCCAGTGGTAGAGTGAGTACCTTTTAAAATTATAGTTTGCTTGTGTGAGAGAGAACAGTCACCATGCCAACGCTGATGAACAACACAAGACATGAAACAGCCTGTGGATTTCTTGTCTCATCCTAACAGCTGGAAATCTAATTGGGGCAGAGGAAAATAAAACATGATAAAAACAACCATAGGAGTCAGGAGGGAAAACAAGAAACAAACAGTATGAGTTTATGTGGAAACAAATATAGATACCCCTCCATGTAGTGTTTCTACCCAATACAAAAGAGAAAAAACATTTTTCAGTTACCAGTCTGCTATATGCCTTCCCATTAATAAGTTGTTTTCACAAGCCACTGAACTCTGTCTTTGATGTTCATGATAACTATTCCTAACTGTTTGTCAACTGCTCCACTTAAATCCCCTCAAACATCAGTTTATTTTCTCTTGTAACGTATTCCTACAGTGTAGGATTAACAGACACAGGGGAGGCCTTCAGGCACTGAGAATGTAAATTAGCCTAATCTCAAGAAAACAAGATGTGCACTTAACCATAAATATTTTTTATAATCACATCAAACATGACATACCTGGTATTCAGTTTTATATAAATTAGTTGTTATGTCAGACCTACTTCTGAGGTTATCCAAAACCCAAATACGTAACATTATTTCTATTCTTCAGGCCTGAATAATATTTACAGACATTAATACAGACAGCTATATCCAGCTCAACAATCATTCGAGACACATTATATAACTTTATTTTTTTTATTTGACAAGCAGCAGTATCATGTTCGTCATTTTTTTACATTTTAATGTAGATACAATTATTAGGTTATCTGTCATATTACAATATTTAGGTTTTTTGTGTGATTTTTTTTTTTACTTTGTCTTAAGATACATTAAAAAACATCAACTGCAAACGTGAAAGGGGAGGGGGGGAAAAAAAAAGCATGGTACCCAACCAATTCTCCACATTTCAGCAATACTTCACTCATTCTTTTAGTAAAGTTTTAAGAAATGTCGTAATGACATGAGCTTGAAATATCTATAGGCATTTTCATTGACGCTCATGACATGGCACTGGTGATGTTGTAAACAGCAGAAAAACAGGGGCTGCCAAGTGACCAATTATGGAGGCACAGGCTTGCCTCTTCCCACAGGAACACACCAAACAGTGACAGCAATGATCTCCTTACAATCATACCTGCAGGATAGCAACATCATGCTACATAACTGTATTCGTCTGCAGAGGCCTGGCTTCGCTCTATGTACTGTTTGTCTATCAGGACTTCAATACACTTCTTAATCATGCTGATACTTGGGTTAAACCTAGCTCTTGATTGGCTAATTACCTGCAAAAGAAAGACACAGTTTTTGTGCTATTTTGATTTTTCACAGTTATAAATGTAATCTAAATATTTGCTAAAGGCTTTAAGGCAAATTCAGTATATTTCTCTTTTAAAGACAGGATTAAATAACCTTGGAATAGTTAATTTATAACAACCAAGAAAGCTTGTCTACGCATTGGTGTCAGGACACTGAAACTGGCTGCTCAGCTCAGTGGTTACTTTGGCTGAATGTTACCCAGATCTCTTCATTCCTCTTGCTTGCTTCATTGGTCACAGTACAAATGAAGACAAATATCCATGCTAAAAAATAATCTAATATTAACATATTTCTTCACTACTCTCACAGTGGAGTTCCCTGACCACTAACCTCCTTTCCTCTACAATTGGAGACAATCAGGATGAACCTCTCTTTCCTCAGTCACTGCAGAGAGACCTACAATTTAATGAGTTCCACCTGGCTATGCTGGAACTTTTTAATACATGCAGTAAAAAGTTATTTATTGTAAAAGCAGATCTATATTTGCATTGTGGAAGAAATTGCCACTGCATGCAAAACTTTAGATATTTCTTAGTAGTTCTCAGTTTTGCCCATTCTCTTGTAGAGAAGGGGAGGAAATTGTGTGAAGTAACAGGATGTGCAAATCTGTAAGTTGGAAAATTTTTCAAACAAAACATCTCACTACTCAAGAGTCACAATATTTGCCTGTAGTTTTTTATTTCTTCTGTAACGAAAATTATTTTTATGTTAGCTGAATTTTCTGTTTTCTTTACAACTTTTCATGGCTGGCTCTGTCCCAGCTCTAGAGTTTGCTGGGGCCCTCTGTGAGCCAAGAGAACTCACCAGGTGGAACTCACCCAGCAAAGCAAACAAAAAGCTCCAAAGAATGAATTTTGTTGGGCTAACAGCCAAGGGTCTGGTACGTTCCACAGCAGTACAAGTGAGGAGAAACTGGGTGCTAACAAGCTAATAGATCTGCTCAGATTTCAGCTAACTTAGCCCTCCACTGAAGCTGATTGTCATCACCACACTTTGTCTATTTACTTAAGACAGAGAGAACAAAAGACAAAATTTTGTATTAGCAAGAGGTTTTTTGTTGTTGTTGTTTTCGTTTTACCAAAGATAGTACAACTAAGAAGGATAGATGGAAATACCTGATGGTCAGAATAAAAATTTTCTGGGAATGACTGCTCTGATGTCTCCCTCCACTACTCCCCCAGACTTACTCATTTTATGGGAAAAGCTACCTCGTCCTGCAGGTGACTGCAACACTGAGCTAGAATTGAAATTATCAGGGTGTATCTAACACAATTAGCAATTCCACAAAGACCACATGCTGACCAAGGGCCTGGAGTATTTTCTTGGACACCTCACCCTGAACGAAATGTGTGATGCTGCAGTCTAAGTGTTAGAATCATAGGTAACTACATTAGGGTTAGGAGTCTCTCAAATATCTCTCTAACAGTATAATCCTGCCATTATAGCTAAGAAAAAAATATTAATGAGGAAAGAAAATATTAACTAGTCATAGGAAGCAGACTCCTTTCAGAAAGATTCGTTCTTACTCAAGCCAAAGAGCAAATTTTAATTGACATATCATATATAAACAACATGATAAAAGTAACAATGGTACCAGAATTAGTAACAATATCACAACTTTACTAGGTTTTTAACTAAGTAACCATCTAAATATCCACCTTTCTTGCAAATCCTGAGAAAAAGGTCCTAATGTTACTATTCTGCAAGAGCACTGCAAGAACAAAACACAGCAGGGACGTATAAGATAAGTGGCCCTTCCATTATGCAAAAGAAGCAACTAGAAAGGATTTGTTTGCAAAACATAAACATTTGTAATATATTTCATCCTTATAAACTGGTGTCAAGCAAAGTACATTTTAAGAAACTTTTCTAATAATTTGGGAGTAGGCAGAAAAAAGTATGTTCAAAGATGAAATATCTTGCCCATAATTTTCTAGTTTAAATTGCAAATTCTTACATGATTTAATCATAATTGCATGGATGATTTAAATAATGGGAAACCAAATAAAAAAAGATTTTGAGAAGAACCAGGGTCTATCCTGTCTCACCTTTTAGATATTCAAAATCAGATTTCTTAAATTAAGCTTGCTTTCAGAGTATTTGTATATAAACACTTACTTCAATATCCAAAAACTTTAAGAGGTCTCACACTGCATGTTCTGGGCTTACAAACTCCTGGTTGCTGCTAATATTTTTTTAAGAAATTAAACTTAAGTGGTGGGTGCGGTAAACTATTTCCTCCACCACCACAAATTACTCAATGTCTCTCCACCTCTATGCTCAAAATGGTTGAATAAAGTGGGAATCTTTATTCCCCCTCCCATCAGTCTGCTCTGAGGCCATCCAGGAAGGCTCAGAGACACAAGAATGAATTAAACTGAAGAAAGAACACTTTGGAAGGTTGAGAAAACTAAAACTGGGAACTGGTTGGAAGGAGCATATGTTAGGCTGGAATGAGAAATACAATTAGGCAGGCAACCAGCAGATGGGAAAGGGGGAGAAAAACTAAAGAAATAGCACTTTCTTCCCAGCCAGTCTGTGACAGTTCACAGATCATTAATCTGGAATGTAAAAAATCTAGAGAACTGTACCACTTTGTGGAAAAGGGAGATTAAAAAGTGCGTGTCTCCATAGTCAGACAACTTTTAAAATTTAAGCCATGAGTTATAATAAAAAAATGATTAGAGCACAAAATTGGCTAAGTGCTTCTGTGGAAATTCCATACTAGAATATCCCTATTCAGGTTTCCAACTGAACCCATAGCTCTGGCAATGATTTTTATAAAACACAACATCTCTTGGCATAGAACCAGCTAACAGGAAAGAGCAAGAACTTAATGCTTTAGTGCTAAGACACATTTACAAGATTGAGGGATCCCAGCTAGGGCTCCAGTACTGCAGTTCAAAGGAGACCTCAGGGAAATTCTCACTAATTTCACTGGAGTACTGGTTTCGCCATGGTTGAGTTTTGTAGTCTGATGTTTTACCCTACAGTTCTGAAGATTTTCATGAAATCAAGCTCAAGAGAAGGACTTTCTCTTACCTCCTGAATAAGAGCATTATGTCGCAGCACTTTCCGTGCTTTCATGATACGGACTATAGCAGCTTGAAGATACATTTTTCTGTCTTCATCTACAGCACTTCTGGTCTGCTCCATCTCCTGCGAAACAGGAAGAACACTAATGCTTAAAATACAGTAAGACAAACACTGCATAAAAGTAACTGGAATCTATACTTTTTACTTTACTAAAAGTGGTCAACTAATACAAAAATGCAGGTGAAGTTCAATTCCAAGCAAAGTACTTCCATAAATCAAGAACATCAGCTTTCATGGAAGTCAGTAGGAAGGTAGGAGAGAGGCATCTAAACCAACATGTTTGCTAGGGAGAAAAGCAAGCAGAATTGATTATAATGTATTGAGTTTGGCAGCACATACCTATCTTGTACAATGTCCTACGTCTTAGGAGATATACTGAGAACATGGATTAACAACACAGGAGATGATTTTAGTTGCCAAAGGACACAAAACCATAGGAAAACAGTTGACTGGTTCTGCTGTTCTTGCAATAACTTGCTTTTATAAACACCAGCAACAAAAAAGTCTCATGAGATAAACTAAACATCAACACCATTTGGTACATTTTGTTTATCTTTTCCCTCTACTTTCTTGTTCCTTACTTCTTGTACATTTTGTTTATCTTTTCCTTCTACTTTCTTGTTCCTTACTTCTTGTACATTTTGTTTATCTTTTCCTTCTACTTTCTTGTTCCCTTCTCTTGCCTGTATTTTAAGCACAAAAAATTACGTTGCTTAAGCTTTAAACTTACAAAATTTCTTTTGTAAATCTTAACGAATCTCATATCTGCTTACACCAAACTAACACAGTAAATTCCATTTTAGAAAGCTAAGCTTTCTAAGCTATACAGGCTAGAAATATCAAAAAATACTTGCCTGTGGTGTGTCTTTCTGCATTGATGTGGTAATTTTAAACTTTGTTCGTTTACTGCTGAAGCTCATATTTAATGAAAACGTAGACTCTGCCTCTATATCTTCCTGCAATAGAGAATTGTTTTTAAAAATCAGGACTGGAACCAGTAAATAGTAACAATTTACTTTGAAAAGTCACAGTTAGGTTCTTACATACATACAAAAAATTTCAGATTTGCAGTTGGAAATTCTAAAATGCCACTTGAACCAGGTCAATTTTTAAAGCTAGTTTACCTAACCTAGAAATCAAGTCTGTTTCAGATAACATTATGAAGATCTGCACCATATGTGAATTTTGTTAACAAGCAATTTCTCTTTTAATACTTCGACAGCTTATCTTAGTTGAAAGCACTCTCCATTTAAAGTCACTTTCTCCTAGCAAAAAAAAGTGGGATTTGCATTTATTTATGACAGGACCATAAGGAGGAGTGGCCGCTTTCACAATTTTTACAAAAGTTGTCTCCCAGAATTTAAGGAAAAACATCTAAGCATTTTGTTATAAGAGAAACAGCTGACAAACTGCAACTTCTACAGTGCAATCTGTACATTTCTATTATTTTCCTGTCAGAATCTCAATTCTTTTCCACATATATATTTATTTCCCTGTAGAAAAAACACCTTTACATTCAACACAGTGTGACTCGACCAATCTCTGCCATTTCCAGGGAAGAGTCTGTACAAGCATTATTGATTTCCAGCAAAAAAAAAGTTACTGGGATTCTGAGACCTTGGAATCTTGCCAAACTATCTAAAGCGCAAGTATTTTAATAAACACAGTAAATATTTATCTAAATATGCACTCAAACGAATACTAATTCTAATTTTATATCCTGCAACAAATAGTCTTTGTTACAATATATATATATAAATCAGGATACCAGGCATAGTACAGAAAATGTTATGTGAAAGGTGAAAGACCAACTATTTTAAAAATAATAAGCTAACAAAAAATAGGCTAACATGAGCTTTTAACATTATTCTGCTTTGATGGTTGAATATAAACACAAATAAATTGTGTATTGAGCATGAACTCAAAAAGCATGTTTCTAATGAACCAATGAAGATTTTGCCCAAAGCTTCTTGTGCTCTTTCCCCCACATCCCTTCAAAAAACGAACAAACAAGCAAAAGCAAACTACAACATTTAATACACTATACTTTTCTGTTTGGCTCAGATACAGGTAAAGAGAAGTTTGTGTATTGAATTCCACTGCTTAAGCCACTAAAGTTCACTTGTTTATTTAATAAGTAAGCTGATAGACTGTCTACAGATCTGCTATCACATTGCTGGATGGAGTGCAAAGAAAACAGAAACAGCAAAGATGCTTGAATACAATAGTCTGGAAGGTAAAGAACTGGAAAATGCAGTGGTATACATTAAAAAGTAAAAGGGTTGGAAAGCTGTATTATTCCTTCTTCTATGACATAAGCTTTTAGAAACTGGGTGAACCTTAGACAGCAGACATAAATAAATGTAAATCCTTTAATAACAGGCAGCTTTCTAAGATTATGAAAAGTCTCACTGTTTTCTCTAAGAGTTCCCAGTGTGTTATTTGACCCATGGTTTAACAGACATCTTCCCAGCAATTGTTCCAACCTAAGCTCATTTCTAGTTATTGGAAGCATGTCCCATCTTCCTTGTGACCTCACTTTCCATTTTCTAAAATTTTCCTGGTTAAAAACAAAAGCAGCTATCAGAGCAGCTTTGGATTTCTTCTTGTAAGTGAATTGAACAGCTTATCTCAGTTTCTGCTGTCTGATACTGTCTGAACAGTGGGCTTTCTGGGCTAGCTGGAAGCACATGCTAATGTCTGTATGGGATGCACAGGCATCCTTCTGTAGTGTTTCTTACTTAACAGAATAAAGTCTGTGCCCTTTGCTGTATGGGAATAAAGGTTTCACGTAGGCCATAGAGAAGGATGCGAGAGAGTCAGAAAAAGAAGTGTCAACCATTGCCTTAATCACAAACAAAGCTCAGATATTACTGGAATTCCATGAAACTTATGGAATGATAAGTCTGGCAAATTGCAGCAAAAATCCTGTCACAGAAGTCCTCCTTGCTCTTTCCTCCTGTAATCTCAGCAAGGAGGAACATGATTGCTGCTGCTTTCAGTCCCTTAATCCCACAAGTATTTTTTTAGGATCACTGTAAGACTGGTTTACCACTCGGGCTCCTTCGTGTGATTCAGTACAACTCTGAAAGCAGAGTCTTCCCCTCCATCAGCAGTGAGTCTAAAGCCACATGGATGAAATGCAACAGAAACAATGAACAGTCCCTGTGCTATTACCTTTTCAGCAGACCATGCTGCTATAGGCATAGAAAGCCTGTACGCCAGGCACTCTACTTCCTCCTGTCTCCTTGTGAACAGAGATTTATAATTTTTCAGAAGGGTCAAAAATAAAGCTTAGAAAAATAAAAGTAAACAATGGATATTAAAAAAGCCCTCAAGAAATATCAGAACGACAAGACTAAAAACATGAAACTTTAATATCATTCCGGCATACCTTGTCGGAGTCATGGTTGATCATTTTGACATCAAGCAAAGATTTGATGGTTTTTGTCAGTTCCTTCTCATTCATTTGCGTACTGTCCTGAAGCTCCTTGTAACTGACAGTCTCACTGTTGTTGAAGGCAAGCAACACTGCCATTTGGTATGTTGTGACCATGGCTACATAAGGTTTGCACAAATAATTCATTTTTACTTCACCTGTAATGATACAAATAGTATTTTATAAACTGATGAAAGGTGCTGAAAAGCCATCTGAAGCCTAATTACTAGAGCTCCTCATACATTTCCAGACATTCAATCCAAGTCTGTATTTAACACTTGAAATGGGACAATGACAACTGATGTTGTGAATTTACACATATATAATGCGGCCTACAACAACCCCCCTGCCCTGATTAACTATGAATACTAGACAAATAGCGCAACATAATTTGTAATAATAAAAAAAAAATTCCAAGTAGTCTCAACACATTGCAATGCATAAACTTCGATTAACAGCTTACACAGAATCTCAGAATAGTGATTAACAGGGAAGTTGTTTAAAGGAAATATTTAAAAACAAACTATGATTTTATATATATCTTCTAAGGTGGTTTTTAACATATATTCCTATATAGTAAATATAAATATGTATTTATGTAGGTACTCACATACCTGAGTAAAATAGTAATAGTAAAATAGTATGCATTCTTAAAATTATTTAATATTTATTTAAGGGACATCTATACTACAGAAACAATTCCGGGGCAATTCTTATTAATTCAGCAGTTCTGCAGTGCCTTTTTGCAGTTAAGAACATAAAACTCTAGTTTTACTTGGATCTAATAAATCACAGGTATGCAAGTTTACAAAACAGATTTTGGAAATTCTAAATAGTAAATATTACATTAATTTATAACGCAAAATACGTCCATTGACTTTATATGCAAGAGAGTGTTCCAACTCCCTGGTCTTTTGCCATTTGAAAAGAACATTTAGCAAGCAACTGTCAGATCATAAGTTTAGCAAAGCACTTATTTTTACCTGTACAAAGATAATGTAACCAAGTAAGCTTCCTTCCACTAAAATGCTGACTGTAGAATAATTCAAACTGCAAAACAAAGTGAACTTCAATTAGTCACACATATAGCTCCTCAAAATAATTTATCATCACCCTGCCACCCTAATGAAAAAATACTGGTTTTATGTCCATCACACTGGATGAAAACATGGCAGATCAATTAATAACAGAAGTCACCTTTAGAAGATGAGTGATGACTGAATCCTAATTTCAGGTCTACCTCTGGTAATGAGAAAAACTTAAGCAGATTCAAAGAACATTTCCCTAAAATGGGATCAAACTCCCTAAACTCCACATTGCCAACTCTGTGTACATACATCGATTTGGCTTCTTCTGATTTGGTCTGGCAACTCTGACTAACATTGAAGGAAAACACAAAACCAGGGACTTTTGACCTCTTTAAGAATTAGGTGTTTCTCCACCCACAAGCTTGCACAGTATGAAAACCTGTATTTGTACACTACTCAGATAAATACACATTTACAGGAAGCTCCAGCAGTCTCAGAAAAAGCTGCCGAACATGTTGCCCAGTTACAACAGGTACCCACATACTTTGGAGCGCAATTGCAAAACTTTTTTTTTCTTTCTAAATCCTGGCCAAAATCCCAAGAGAACTCTCCCTGGGTCAAATGATCAAATTTGACAGTAAATAAAGACATTGTCAGACAATTTTCAAAGACTCCCCCTTCAAGGTCATGTTCTGTTTCTTTAGGGAATTCTAATCTAGCTAGGTGACACATGAATAAGTTTGCTCCTTTAAACTGGGAAAACAGTGAAATTCAGCAAGGAACCCAGACTCTGAGCTGCTTCTGATACACAATTTTGTGCCAATTTTCCAACTGAGCCAGAACTGACAATACTCCTGTTTTAAACCCACAAGGACAGCAAAATCTCATCAATCACCCAGTGATCCCATAGTCTGGGATGGAAACTATTTTATTACTAAAACCAACTGCCATTTAATACAGTGGAAATTAAAGCAGAATAAGTAGTCCTAATACTTACAGTAAAATATGAAAAAGATCCTTCACCATAGAAAAAGACACTTGCTATTATAACTTACCACAGAAAACAATTTAAGGTATAAAAACTGCTATAAAAATCTCTTATGTCCAATAATATGAAATTTGTATTGCCTAAATTGTACTTCACCATTAAATACACTTCAGCAAAGATCAACACACATATTCTGTATTTTAACAAACATTGTACAGGTAACATTTAGAACACAATAATATAAACAAAAGCAACAAAATACTCCACCTCTACAAAGCAGAAATAATCATGTAAGAAGAAAATATTTGGCTAAAGTAAAACCTTTACTGCTTTGAGAAATCATAAAATTAGCTTTAGAGAAGTTTGCATGAAGCTTGATTTTGAACAGCTGCTATGAAACAGGGAGCAAGAAACCTGTATTTGCATCTTAATGTGCTATTAAGACTGTTCAGATTTAATAGCAGAAGCAGAATCTTCTTTTATCTAAATATTAGGAGTTGGTTTTGAAGCTAAGAACCAACCTACTTCATTTGATTGTGTTCATTAGCATCTCTCTCAGCAATCACAAAGTGTAGAAGAGAAATGAGAAAAAGCTATGCAAATATATACATAAATTCAGTAAGGTATTTGGATGACCCTTCCACATTTCATATGGACTGGAAACATGACAGCCATGATTTACAATCAAAATGAAGCAGTTCAAATTTTTCTCTTTTTGATGATCTTTCATTTGGAGTTATTGTACATTTCCACATGTTTACAGGAAGCCTCCTACTAACCTACCATCTGTACACTTTTTTCCAGTTCCTGAGGAATTGCAAATGTAGAAGAAGGAGCCTGAGTTAGAGGCCATGCACCAGCCTAAAAGTATCGGGAAAAATAAAAGCGTTAACATTTTTATACAACATATACATTAAGAAAAAAATAACACTCTTAAATGAATGTATAGTGTACATTATGTCAGAAGACAATCAATTGACTCTAGTTTTACTGATCATTTTTTACTTCTCCTTCTGCACACCCCACTGACGTATTAATTGAGACTGAAATTTTATACCACTATTGTTTAGGGACCTAGTGGGTTAATTCTAAAAAGAAACACTAGGAAAAGTAAGTCATTCCACAATGATCACAAGGTGTCAGTTTCCATATAAAGAAACATTCAGAATCAGAAAAATTGTACACTTATTATCAAAACATAAAAAATAAGTCCAAATAACTCAGCAGTAATAAACATACATTAGTACCTGTAGAACATATATCTGAAAACTAATTCCCAAATCAATGATCGTGTCCTGGTTTTTGATAAAGTTGTTGAATTTATTGTTGAGATCAGCACTAACACTCATGTCTGTATACATTCGATGGAGCTTGCTGGTAAATTCATAACCACAGGCTTGCTGTGAAGAAATATTGTAACAGGTCTCAAAGTGAAAACAGTATTCATTGTATAAATTATGTTCCCTCACTAATACAAATGAAAATCTAGTCAGCAGAAGTGTTGTTATATTTACAGAAAACACTAGTTACAACAGAAAACAAACACTGTAAAATAAAATTATCACATTTATTTTAGTTTTACTCATTTATCATAGTTTCACTTTATATACATTGATATATATGAACAATATTGTTTTTTAAAATTGAAAGGTAAACATGTTCACGAAAGTCCTTGGTACTTTTATAATGCTAATATGACTTATTTGAACACAACTAATAAAACTATTCAAAACCTCATAAAAATCTCAAATGCCCAAATGATACTCAGCCTTTTATCTTTCATGGACTACCAAAAGATTAGTTTTTCCTTTCAGCTATTGGAAACACTTACTGATTGCTAAGTTACCTCTGGCACCCCCTGCTGCTCCTTCTCAACACTACATACTCCTACATTTGTTTGTTCAGTGTTAGAAGAATATTACTTTACCTTTAGTTTATTTATCATCGCTTCTTCAGAATCCATAGACATAGACAAACCATGAATTAATCTTTTTGCCAACATTCTGGCATAGAACTGCATTAAAAAAAAAAACAAACCAGAAATGAGGATTTTAAGAAGCATAACTTCATCCTTCAAGGATGCTTTAAATCTATGGTTTTAATCTTTATTTAATATAAAAAGTTACCTTTTGGAATACGTCTTTGTCATCAATGTACTTGAAAACAGTAATGAAACTTGTAAGCTTGTCTTCTACTTCATTCTCTGTCATTCCTTTTGCTGATTTCTTTAACAAGTTGTCACAATATTTGGCCAGCTCAAATTAAAAAATGAAAAATCAAACCCAAATCTACTTGTCAAGCTTGAGAACAAATGTATGCCAAGGTGTTTCTAAACTTCTACAATAGTTCAAACACAAAATAAGTCACAGTCTACAGTCTCACATTCTATACAAGGACTGTATTCATGGGCCAGCTATACATTCTACATCCACAGAAAATACAGTGTGTATAAAAAATTAGAACCATAGCAATTTTGTACACTCACAAAATGAGTGTGCAGGTTAGGCTGTTACTACTGAAGTACACACCTGAGTGTGACCCAGTGTGATATGCATGTGATGGCCCCAATGGAATTCCTTTGATGGTTATATACAAGAATCGCTACTCTCTGTGTATCACTTACCAACTCAGGCGCTTTGCAGATCGACTTGGGCTCCCGATAGTTAACTACTGATGTCAAAGCCTACACAGGAACACAGAGAAAAAAGAAAAATTGTCAATGACTTAAACCTGTTTCTTTTATGAAATTTGAAGAAATCAAAGGAAAGCTCAGGGCTAAGACCATATGAGATCCTATAAAACTGAGCTACACAAAAGAGGATAAAAAAAGAAATTATTAATAAAGAGGTTTAAATTACTGCTCTGCAGAAATTGATTGTTAAACATTTTTAAGTTGAGAGTTACGCAAAAGTGGAAGAAACAGGGAAAAAGAAAATAATTACAGAATACAGAAGAACTAATTAAGTTCTGATTAGAAACTTCACAAAAGTACGAAGATTTTGGTACAGAGCAACATTATTGTCCAAAAGAATGGATGGAAAGAAACTTAGGAATAAGTGCAGATAAAGTAGACTTGAACAGCAGCACATCAACAACATGTATCTTGAGCTAAAAAACATCTATGGTGTGCTCACAACAGCAAGAAATGAAAGCACTTTTGGTTGTTGCAATTTTTTATACACTCAAGAGGGGAGAAGTATATTGTTGAAAGTGCAAATTCAAACCAGTAGAGTACAAACAATATGGTGACTGAAGAAAACCTGAATATGATGAAAAAGGAAAGAGACAAAGGCAGTTTAGAAGTGAAAAAAAGATTAGAATAATCAAGTTGCTAAACTACAAGTCACATTCAAATTAACATTGTAAGCTAACAGTGAACCAAAAATACTGCATGACCAGAGTTCCTAGAAATTATAGTTCCTCTGTAGAAGGAAAACATTGTTGCTATTATTATAAATACAAACTGACCTCAACATTACAAAAAGAATGCACAACTTGACAAGAAATAGGAAACTCCTTAAAGCTTGGAGCACTCTTTCCCAATACTGGAGGCAGCAATAGCAGTTTTGACATCCACCATGAAAAATTAACAGCAGATTAATATTTTAAGTATTTCTTGTAAGAAATATCACTGAAGTGAAGAATTGATGCATTTAAGAAAAAGTACATTGCCTATGTGCCAGCAAAAGAAGTTGTCCGTCTTGCGTTACTCCACCTTCTGGTACATGACATTAATTGCAATGGACAGGGAAATGCATTTGTTATTGAAATAAGTATTTGTTTTAAAATGCTAAATAATTATTTTATCAATATCACAAATACAGATGGGTAACTACTATTGGTGCCTTCTCCATTAAGCCTTTTCAGATTAACCTTGGCTGAAAATCATCAAAGCTTAGACTAACTGCAACTACTGTAAACACCACAAAAGAGCAATGAACTGTATGCATGCATCCTATGACAGGAAATTATAGAAAGGAAAGATATTTATTAGTTATAATGAATATTTATTATTATTAACATTTATAATAATCAGAACTGTCATCTTGAATTCCTGCATAGCTATGCATTTCAAATAGAGCAGCAAGCCTCTTCCCCTATATTTATTATTCAACTTCAAGTGCAGGTCTCTCCTGGAAAAAGTTACCGATTGTGGCAGTGATTGAAGTAATGTAAGTTTCCAGATACTCTTTGCAGTCACTTTGAAAAATCTAAGCAAAGATTCTATGGAAGTAATACTAAGAACATTCAGAGATAAACATTATCTCAGCAAGCAAATTTAAGTTCAAGTGCATGTAAGAATTACCAAACCTCCCAAACCCCACTAGTTGTCTATTTATTATCTGCACTTATATATATACTAAACGGATCAGCACCGTTTTTGTGTTTAGAAATTTGATGAAAAGAAAGGTCTTTCAGAAAAAGTTTAAGCATTTAAGTGGTTTC
The DNA here is from genome assembly GCA_013397895.1 of Origma solitaria. Lineage (NCBI taxonomy): Eukaryota > Metazoa > Chordata > Aves > Passeriformes > Acanthizidae > Origma > Origma solitaria. The sequence continues at coordinate 630,782 of VZRL01004872.1, forward strand.
CTTTGTATATATCTTTTCCCCTAGCACTGGATTGTCTTTTGTTCTATTGCATTTTAAAATTTTTAAAAAGGCATATGAACTGTCTTTGAATGCGTGTTGATGTCTTGAAGAATTTTGGTGAGCCTGAAACAGGGTCCTGGATTTTGTTTTCCACTGCTTTATTTACTTAAGTAAAAATTACCTTGTCAAGGGCACTCATAAAGTGTTGATCACCATTCAAAACAGTGTTGATGAGTTGAACAAATTTACTATGTACTTCCAAAACTGATTCCACAAACTGAGTTGGCATCTAAAGAAGGTAGATAAAACAGAAAGCAAGTTAGTGAGAAAAGCAGTAGTATCTAACACAAACATATCTACATTAGTTGTAGATTTTTTTCTAATTATTTTTTAACTCAGAGTTAAAACAACAGTGATTTTCCAGAGGATGGATTTTGCATTGTTGTACTCTCACACTATGGTGCTAGGGCATGTTTGGGAAATAAAAAGTCTAGGCTACATTTACAGTCCTGCTGTTCAACCTAAATTTGAGTCTATACTGCTCTCATGTCATCTAATTTTTCCCATCAAACCCTAAAATCCTTCCAAAAGGATTTTGATAGCTTTTTCAAATATCATTAATGCTGACATAAATACAGCAATCAAGCAACTGATATAATAAACTGCTGCTTCTCCTAGACAGTGACTTCAGAGACAGAAAATCTGGATGATCCCTTTGCATTTTCCTACACAGGACAGTTACCAATCGGATTTCGTGCCCTGTGTTCCAGCATCACACTCTGTATAGAAATGACTGACACGAGCTGGAGAAGTTCCTACACAGACAAGCTGGCAGGCACAAGTGCAACAGTGTGCAGGGCACTGGATGTGTGGCACGACTCCCAAGGGCATTCTCAGGTAACACATTAAAAATGCTTCAAAGTACGTCGTTTACACAATGGAACAAGTACTTCACACTTTCAAATTATCAACATAAGGTTGGGAATTTTCATCACCCTCATGGGCTTTCCTGTGTAGACACTATTAGTTTGAAAGAGTAAGTTCAGTAAGCCCACAGATAATTTGAAAGCAAACTATACTACTAAAGACATTAGTCCCTGTTCAGTATGCACACAGGAGTCCCAGAATAGTAAGCATTCCTGTGCAGTCAGTAACGGAGTGAATTTACAACAGCTTGTGTTTATGTATTATTATAGACAGAAACACTGTATGGCTAAAGTCACCATCCTAAAGTGAGCACAGACCTAGAGAGCAAGATGTACACATGCACAAATATAATGTCAAATGAAAGCTTGCTGTTTTTCTTTGAACAGCAATGCTGGAGAAACAAAAATGGATTTGAGTAACTTAGACATGAATGGAAAAAAAGTTTAACACACTTTAGTAAAATACACAAGATACAGTATTTTCAGAAATCACATGACAATATGAGACTACAAAGCTTTTATGAAAACCACTGCACTGAAATCAGGACAACTAAATTGAATCACTGGTTCCTAATATACCAGAACAGCAAATGCCACTGGCTTAAGAGAAATTCAGGGAAAAAATACATACATGGAACAAAAGGACCTACTTGCCCTGGCAGTATTAAGCAAACAACAATGAGAAATATCTAGCTGCAGCTGTTTCTGGTTAGATGGCAACAATTACAACAATCAGCTCTCAGGATAGATATGTGCGGCACAGCTAACCATGCTGGTGAGAAGTTACAGTTTATCCATCATGTTCCAACCCAATTTTATATAGGCAAAATTAAAAACAAAAACCAGGCCAGACTAACAGGAAAAGGGCAAACACTTAATGAAGAATGTTAATAAAATAATAATTTCAACTGCCTGAGGAAACTCACATTTTCCTGAGAAAGATTGCTGGTTGCTCTAAGGCCCTCATCATGGATATGGTTTTGTAGTTCCTGAATCATATGAGGTAAACCACTGGACACAGCACGAAGCAGAGTATACATATTTGCCATGTCTGTAACAGAGATACATTTTTATAGAGTAGCTTAGAAACACTAAAAAATTAACACTTAATATAGTATGATAATTTCACACAGAACTTTTTAAAGACTGAAATGAGATCAACTGTTTTGAAAGAGAAAATTAACATACACTGGATCACTGACAAAAGAAAAAAAAACAAAAGAGTTGGGCTATTATCAGTGTTTATTGAGTCCTGCCGTTGCGGCTACCCCACTTTTCCAATACTGCTTCTTTAGGAGAGACTCCATGAGGAGAGGTGGGCTAGTGTGGAGAAGCAGTGTACCAGTTCATTTTAAACCTTGGCCTCCCTAAATCTCCCTTAGCAGCAGGTGACTAAAATCAGTTTAGACTTTTTGTTTGCCCCCAGTGGTAGCTTGAAATTTTTCTTAGGTTAGAAAAGTTCTAAATAAGCAACTGCTATTTTTATTATATTTCATCCCCCTGCACTCCCCCACCCAAAAAAAAAAAAAAAAGAAAAAAAGAAACCAAACAAAACAGATCCAAGCTCTGATCAAACTTGGAAAACTCCCTGGAAACTGAACACACTATTATTAGATACAATTTGAGTTTGACTGTGAAAAATAATTTGTTTCACATAAGAGATACCATCTTCCATGCAAGCATAAGCATTCTTTCAAGGGTGAGAGGCACGAAGTCATCAGGAAGCATATTTTTTTTGTCAGGCAGGGAATGTAACTATAAAAGCACCTTCTTATGTAAAAAGGATTTGGGATGAGAGGTCACAAAAGATTCAGGACAATAAAAAGTGGCTATGAAAAGACACCAAAATATTTTATAAGCCTGACCTGTTAAGCGATGATGAGGAAATCTGTAAAGACATAGCCATTGGTTTACAAATGAAAACACAAGCATAAACTATGATCAATTCTACATGACACAGGACTTCAGTGTGTTTTTAAGCTGACTAAGGCAAGGAAAGAGAAAGAGCATTTGCAGAAAAAAGGGTTGTTAACAGGAAAAAGAAGGTTTTGACTATATACTTGGGAGAATAAAAACGAATTACATGATAAAAGAAAAATTTCATTCAGGATTTAATGGAGATTTCTAGATAAGTAACATTAGTTGAAAATGCTTATGTGCACAGAAGTTCATCGAAAAAAGATAAGACACTGCAATGGCAAATGAATAAAACAAAAACCATTTCACTCTTTTTGTGACCAGTGAGACTTACCACTTCTTTTCTCTTGTCTGATAATATTGTGACACTCTGCATGTAGAAACTGCAAGTGATCAGCTACCATCCTCTGCTGGCATTCATGAATCACTTTGACATACGAGCTGGGATGCAAGTACTTCCGACATCGCATTTCTTCATCTTTTAATCTACCTAAAACCTGCGGACAAGAGTTTAAACTGACAGCTGAAGAAACACTGACAACCAATAGAGAACCAGAACATACAACAATATATGTATGTAGAATGGGATACAAGAATAAGCAATAAAGTTACAAAAGAACTTGTGCATGATGCTGAAAAATTAAATTTGTTCTTCTGAATCAGATTATTTCTGAATGAATACAATCTAGTCCTAGTGCTGACTAGTCTCAGTCAGTATTAGATGTCGAACAGCATTCCACAGTTCTCATCTCAAAATTTCTTTTTTCCTTTAACTTTGTGACCAGTCTTCTCCAATTTCTCTTGCCTTACTTCTTTTTCCTTTTGAGAGAAGTTTTACCACAATACCTAATAAAAAGAGAACTCTAAGAATCACTCTACTGTTCCAAATCCATCTGCTTGTACATAAACATCTGCTCCACAAGTACAGGAGTACATCTGAGCTATTACTAAAAACTCTTTTTACAACTCCATGAAAGACATAGACTTTATCATAAAATAAGTCATATGAATACTGACATAAAAGCACTTACATTCTGTGAATATGAAGGGAGTCTAGGGAGAGTAACGCAGCTGCAGACTGCTAATGATAGGCAAAATTGCTTTTGGTTTAGTTGAAGTCTTAGTCTGCCCCTGGATTTCACCACAGGTACGTAAACATGAGCTTGAAAGCAATTTCACAGCCCTCTTCTCAACTCCTCTATCTTAGTACTGTGGACAGTGTAGGACCAAGAACTGACTCCCAGTCTTGTATTAATCTTTGTTTTCTCAAACAAGGTACAAGAATTACAAGTAATTTAACCACAACATAACTTCATACACCACCAAGCAAAACGAAAGAAAATCCACCTCAGAGTATGTAATTTTTAATAATGCTCTCTGACAACCTAGAGTCTTCTCTAACCACATAATGCTAAAACTCTACTGTTCTCCTACTCCAAACTGAAAGAAAAAAAGGAAGGAAGTACTACTGATCAACCTCATAAGTGTTTTATTTTTTTGCCTTTCTGGTTTTTTTTTAACTTTTCATGCCATTGGTACATCATTTATTATGAAATATTTTGATACTGACTATCCATCCATAGCAAGGTTTGTAGTTTATGTTCAGATTAACCATGTCACTAAAAGGTATCATTTCAATTGCAGAAAGCATAACACAAAGAAAAACTATGAGAACTGTAGAGGACAACTTGTATCATCAGTAAAATTATTTTAATTATTGCATGTGTATCAAAGAATCTCTTACCTTCTCCATATACTGTGAGCAATTTGACTCTTGCAATAAGTTTGAAGCTTCTTGTTTATAATACTCCCCTGTTTCATTCAGAAAAGGACACTCAAAAATTTCCTGATAAAACTATAAGAGAGAATTTTTTTTTAAGGACAAGTAACACGTATATTAGTTTGACATTCAAAATTTAAAATACATTATCAAAAATGTGTATCTACCTTTAGGGGGAATTTTTTCTTATACTGTTCAACATGAACAAAGGAGTTAATAACCCCATGGATTACTTTCTGGTTTGGGTCTTCTCCACAGCGATCACTGAAATAGGCAAAGCAAACATTCATGAGAATGCAGGTATCTGGTGTAATTCATCTATTGCCAAATGAAATAAAATTGGATGAAAAAATTATCCAGTAAACTCCTCTGCTTAAAATAGCAAAATTGAAGAAGATCAATCTTAAAATAAAAAAATGCACTCTTCCTTCTCTCATATACATTTAAACTGTTGAGATAGTAATTAATAAACTGTTCAAAAACATATTAAATGTCATGAAATTTCCAAGTGTTTGCTAAGGATGTAAGTATTCCAAATTACATATTCTAAGCAAGTAGTTTAAAATCTACAGTAAGTTCCATCTTGTATTTGTAACTTTTATTATATAGACTACGTTCACATTCTTGCCCCTTCCAAAAAACCCACCATTTTTACCAGCATCACAACAAGAACCATACTATTTTCTTTTCTGAATATTTACTATTCAACATGTAGATTTCAAGTGGAACAAATAACACACCTGGCCCATTGTCCCAATATTCAATCATACATTAGAAAAGGAAAACCTTACATCTTCCAGTCAAGTTCTTAGCTTCAAATGAAGGAGTTGAAGAAAATGTTATCTTTAATTCCATTCACTTGAAAATAAAATGAGTGTTTTACATGCTAAAAACATTAGCATTCAGTCCTCTGCAAATAATGGAAATAACAGACCCACACTCGAAACAGCAGAGACCTCCTCTTAAGACATGAAAGGTTCTAAAAAGGACCACTTTTCACATGCACTTTACAAAAAAGTAAAAAAATACTCCCTAACTCCTAAGGTGTTAAATAGGACTAAAATATAACTTACAAAAGTATATTCATGATTAAGCATCAAACACAAACATTACCATATACCCATCTAGGCCTACGGTGAAATTGGAGAGAAGTAGTTTTGCTGATGGAATTTGTTTTGGTTTGTAATCAGGAAAAACTCCAGAGGATGCCCATGAGCCTTGGGAGGTTTATCAGGACAGCCACACCAGCAGTCATTGTATTATGTACGTCAGACCATCTTCATGTATTCACAACACTGTTAATTATGGGCATTGCTTTCAAACACTACTGTTTTCTCAGATCTGAAAACTTAGGTTCATGATGGGTGTAAAGAATTAGCTCCCTATCAGATTATAAACAGTCACAGTATGGTTTATGCAGCTTTATTACCCATTACAAGTGAACTGAGCTGATGGGTTCCATCAGGGATGGTCTGATTTTTTCACCCAGGGAACAGGAAGATTTCCTCTGGTTGTGGGAGCTGAACCAATGGAATAAACCTGGGTTTGAGTACATGTAATCACACCCCCTACATCCGCACCAACATCCCTCTGCAGGGTCTGGTTTATGACAGCAGAGGCAGCAGAATAGAATCATAGAACGGAAAAGTGAAACATCTGCCCTAGGCCTGGATGCAGCTTCACCCCAGAGGGGCCCAGGAGCACAGAGAGCTGCAGAATGAATGCACAATGACCTGTGAACACAGGGCTATGCCACAGAGTGTAGGAAGCCACAGAACTAAAAGCTGAGCACATTACAAAGCAGGGCTCTGGCAAGAGACAGCCCAGCCCAGCTCTCACATGCAGGGCTCTAGACCTGGAAAGGAGGCTGGACCTTGCACACAAACACAAGCAGCATTAACTGGAGGAACAGCTCAAGTCCCCGCTTCCCTCTGCTCAGCTCACAGGCAGCTTCAGACCTTAGCATATACACATGTTGGAGGGGAGGGGACAGCAAGAGCCAGACCGAGGGAACTCAAAGGACTATGCACATTAGGAAAAAGGTGTGTAAGTACAGGAGACATGCTCCACAGAAGAGTTGGAAGGATGGAAACAAGCGTTTGAAGCAGAGGTCAGATGGCACAAAGGTGACAAACAAACCCAGCACAGAACAGGCCTTGCCTGCTCTGGCAGCCACTTCAGGTTTTTATTTACACCAATGGCACTCTGCTCCCAGGAATCTGTAGTGCAAATGACTACTTTCAACAAAATTTGACAGAAGTTTTAGGGACAACTTTCTCGTAAGTTGTAGTAGTAAGAGCAACAGTCACACTAAAACAGAACTGGTGACCCTGCAAAGGTAGAAGTCTATGAAATGTTTCTTTTCCTCCTTGGCAGCAGTCAGCAAGCAATACAGACACACAAAGTAACAAAGCAACTGCAACACAGGTTGAAGCAGTGATGTCACAGGATATCTTGGGTATAAGGGTATGATGATGTTTGGAAAGGAATCTGGATAAAAAGATAAAGTGCTAGAAACACAAGTTCTACTAATTCAGGTTGTGACAAGTTTTTTTTTTTTAAAAAAAAGGAGAAAACTACAAAACACTTGTGCAAAAAAGTTGTGCTGGGTTGTATTAACTCCATCTTGCTCCTGTCTTAAAGCTGAGGCTAACAGTGGATGTTCCACATGGATTGTACAGTGTACTACTACAGCCCCAGAGAAAAACATTTTTAAAATTTAAGGTACAATAATTAAATATCAGATTCATTAAAAGAAGATTCCATCACTCAAAAGAAGTGCTCTGCTGTGTCAGACCAAGGGTCTTTCAAGGCCCATCACCTACAGAATTATCTGTGAACTAGATGAGCCTGTCCTGAACACTTTTTAAAAAGTTAACTTGCAATAGCTTTGACTTCAAACAATTGGTATAGATAACGTATCAGCTTCGACAAGAATAGGTTCAGTTAGTTGGAGTGTTAGTTATCTTTAGTAGAGAAGCCTCTCTCGGTTAGTCTGTACTAATCACACTGTCATTTGAGATAGCACCTGAGTAATTTCCAAATTATTTCTGTTTAAGAATTTCATAGATGAATTTTCTCACAATTCAAGATCTTGTCGGCTTCCTGTTGTGTTGAAACAAAAATGCTTAAGTTGATATTCAGCTTGCCTTGTAGGAGGAGTGCTTGGGCTAGAGGGAGGGGGAAGAAAGTGTTATACTCCGAACTTTTTATTAGGGAGTGCAGTCAGACAAGAAAGGCTTAAGTGATTTAGGAGCTCTCTGCTGTTCGAGGGGGCTAATCCTGCTCCCTTTTGCTCAGCAACAGGCCTCCATCTCTCTTGCATTGCTTTGGCACTCATCTAATGCTTTGTGGAATTGACTCATGTGCCAGTCTGGAGGAACATTAGCCATGATGGTTTTCTGTCATATTAGCAGTTGAGCTGGGTCACTAAGGGACTAGCTGAGCATCAAATTCAGCACATGAAAGGCAGTAGAGAGCAGCCTGCTCTTTCCTTTTTGGTGGCAGTAAACTCTTAGATCAGTTTAGCCATCTTGTTCAGCTGAGCCACAAACCACTACTTGTATTTCTTTATTTTCATGTACCAAAAGAAGTTTATTGTCAATTTTAATCTATAATGTAATGCACAAGCTTACAGCTTCTAAAAAGTCGGTGTGCTTTAGACTTTTTAAAAATACAATTAAATACAATTATAAAGTAACATCTGAAAGAAGAATTTGTGGCTCTGCTTCCCTATCTTTTCCAGTACAGTAAGAATCCTACTTTTAAATGCAACCAGTTGACTACAGTGTTGGTTATATCAACTCCACGTATTGTATACTACACAAACCTCCTGCCTAGAAGTAGTTATACTGTCCCATCTACATAAATTTAATTTTTTTTAAAGCATTGTAATAAATTGAACCATCCACACACAAGTACTATGAAGAAGATATAGAATAGAGGAGTTTTTAAACATATATATGAATTAGTAATTTTATTAAAATTTTTATTAAAATTAAAATTAGGTTATATTATTCCCATGCATATTCTTGCACATCTGACAGATATAACTTATGGATATCCATTTTTCAAAGACCTAGTTTAATCCCTGAATTGCTGAACTCAATGCTAAAAGACATTTAATAGTCGCTTGCAGCAGTGTCTGTAAAACTGCCTCTTCAAAGCTGTATTGACCACTGAAATTATAGCAAAGAACAGCAACAAGCCTCTTTCTACATGTAAAGGCCATCCTCAGAATCCTCACAGGAAGCCCTGCATTTCATGATGGCAGGAAAGAAACAGCTACAAGAAGTAGTTCTCTCTTATGTAATTCATTAAATGATATGCAGATCACAAAGTGGCTAGAAGAAACTTAATATGAATTGTTAGATGTATATTTTGAGATGCAGAATTTAATTAATTTCCCTGAGATCTTTTCTGAGATGGCTCTTTAATAAAAAAGGGGGAGGGAAATCCAGATCCAACCATTAGAGACAAGGACTGAAGTTTTATTTCAAAGTTTCTAAACAGTTTAGTAACAAATAATGTCAACTTGTTACAGTCTCAACATCAAATGCCTCCTGAAGCCAGTGACAGCCTTGATCTCAACACCCTTGAGAGGTCTGCAGTCAGTCTCAAGCTGAATACATATCATTATTTTAAGGGGCATCATATGATCATTATTTTAAGGGGCATCATATGACTGTTGAAAAAGGTTTTCACACACATTTCCATTCCCACCCACCAGTGAAATATACACATTAACTAAGACAAGTCTTCAGCATCACTATGTTCAATGTAACGAAGGAGAATTTTCTCCACCATGAATTAGGGAATCTCCATTTAGTAAAAATCAATTGTTAGAGTAAAAATGAATAAAGCAGTATTAGTCCTGGTTACAAAGGAACCATAATTACACAACCAGAAGCAAATAAATACTTCCTGGCTTCAGAAATGCCATCCAAAAGAGACATCATATCAGTTACTTTGTCGTCAAATATTTAATACAGGAATGAAAAATACAAATGAAATACTAAAATTAGGTTTTCAATGCCTTACAAATTTTTTTCTGATCATGTGCATGTTCAAGGAACCTCAATCTGCCAAATTACCTCACTCTCAGTTTACCTACACCAGTCTGGTGACCTGAGCAAGCACTTAAAAAACCCCCCAATCATTAGGCAACTCCAGAGTTATCCTACATGGTGGTAGAAGTGTAGAAACTGATGAAACGTACAACTGCACACAAGGTCTGCACTAGATCTCAAAATTTCTGTCTATTCATAAATAAGGAGATCCTTTAGAAGTTAAATAAGAATTTTAAATCAAAACTTTAAAAGTCTCAAGCTCTTTGGATTTGTTTAGAGGTAAAAAAATGGTATTCAGAAATAAAATAATAACTTTCCCTCAAACTGCAAAAAAATAATTATCTTCATTTCATTCAAGTAAAACACTCAAAATGTTAAGTGAAGGTACTCATCTGAAAAACAGAAACCCAGAAACTTAATCTTCCTGGCAGATAAGCAAGAATTGTTCTGGGCTCCATGCAAAGCAACACAGCTTCTCTGGCTTTGGCAAATCTCTGCCCAAGGCCTGGCTTACTGACAGCACAGAAGCTAAAGGCAGTCAGCCTCAGGTGGTGAAAACGGCAAAAGACATCCTATGGGACCTGGACAATTATTCTAACTCCTCCTCAATCCCACTGATAAGGAGAAAAGATCACTACTCTGAGGTTAGAGGGAATTCAGTGCCTTTTTCTACATATGCAAGCCACAAATGCATAGCTACAATCAGAAAAGTTGATACACCACCATCATCAGTTAAGAAGTTACCTTAAAAAACCCAAACATAAAAGAATTCTGTCAAAGTCCACTGATTTTCAAAGTAAAAAAATAGTGTAACACCCCTTTTCCCCCACATTATGTTAAAGCAAGAAACAATCAAGCACTCACTTTTTTATTTCTCGGAGGAGCATCCGAATAAGAATGGCCTGCAGTGGCTCAATCATTAATTTTCTCCACATATCAAGAGCTAGCTGTCAGGACGTAAGACAAGTTTACATCAATAAAAAGTACATTAAAAAAAACCCCTGAAAACCACCACACCAAACCCAGAACAATACCAAAGATGACACAATTTCCCATTCAGGATTTAAAAAATTCAGTTGTTACCTAACCTCTTCTTTTTCTGGTCAGGCAGTATTTGAATGCAGGCCTCCGACCCTGCGTTCTTCCTACACATCTAATAGAACTGATTCATTCCTTGGTTCCACTCCATTACATATTCTCAAATGCATATAAGGACCCTAAGCAAGCTGGTCACAAGGGCAGGTTTTGAGTACACATAAGCAAAACATCTGCACAGTAACAGGTAAGTAACATACTTTCCTACCCAAAGTGTCTGAATGTGCACAAATACCAGTATTTCTAAAAATGATTGCAAAACAAGCCTCAGCTGACAAAAGGGAATTTCTCTTGGCCAATTTGTCAGAGGTCAAAGATACAGAATCCTTTCATCCAACACACAAAGAACATCTCTGAACTAAGATGCATATAGCTTAAGTAAAGTCACTGACAAGCTAATATTTGGCTTCAAATGGAATTCAAATCAATTCACATTAGCAATAGGCCACCCTATTCCTAATATATCTTTAGAGGAATCAGTCAAGTGGACTTAAATATTTCAAATTCTTATGCATTAAGTAGTTGCTCCCAACATACCATTTTTAAAAACACAATTGAAATAGTTCAAATGAGCTTTTACACTTGAGTCAAAGTCAGATTTAAAGCCCAAAAGGGATAATGTGATCCATTACATCCAGGGAATAACCACACACGAGACCTCCAAAAACACCTGCCAGGAAGTAGTAGACTGTGAAGAAATTAAACTGCAAAGTTCAGAAGGACAAGGGAATATTGCTTCTAAGAAAGCTTTGACACAACCAAAGTTGGTCTGACAAACAGATCATCAGCTTTAAAAATTAAAGTATTGATCAGGTATGCCTTAACTGAAAGCAGGCACATAGCTATCAACTGCCAATCTGACCCTCCCTCTGAAATAAATTTCCATTTTAAAGAGCAGACAAATGAACTTCGTCTATCTGTCACAGCTATTCAGCACCCGTGCTGCAATACAGGGCTCAGAAGGTAAACTTGACACAACTGTATCATAAACAGGTTAAAGGAGAGGTAAAGGTTTGCTTGTAAATCCAAAGACAGATCATGTTTTGAAATCAAAGGTGTCTTAGGAGTGATTTTCACTGTCTCGACTTGTGAAGAGCAGTCAGAGAAAACTTAAGTTTCTGTAAGACAACAGGAATACACCCAGTATAATATAAAATAATAATAATATATAATAATATAATAATATAATAATAATAATAATAATAATAATAATAAAAGAAGCCAGTTGAAAGAAGCCAGCTTTGGAGAGAGAGAAGAAAGGGAGAAAAAAAAAATGGAAAAGAACTGACACATTTAGTGACTGTGAGGTGAAAAGAAACAACCTCAGGTAGATCCGTTCTGCAGCGTGGTCCTTCTCACACATGAGCTACCAGTGGGAAGCAGATTCAAGATGCCTATTGGAATTTTCTTGTCACATAAATTATAGACAGATTAATCCAGCAACTTGATGTATTAGTTCAAGACAGCTTCTCCCCCTTGAGGATAAGGACTGATCTTACTTCTCCAACTAGATGGGCAATACTGAACATGGCAGCTTTCTCCATTTTCCAGAATCTGTTTCTGACGGGAAAAAAACCCCAAAAGGCACATCTTAAACACCTTCTAGCTCAGGGCTCCCATAGAAAACTCAGGAGACTGAAATCAGTGACAGGAGCTCAACTCAGAAACGCAGTCTCCTTCACCATGCATTCATAACATACAAAGGGGAAAAAAGTAATCTCTTGCAAGCACTGGCAGACTATTTTCACTAGCTGATCTCATCCTGTATGTCTCCTAGTACAACAATTACTGAATGTCTGGAACACTGTGGGGATGAAGAACTGCTTGAAGTGGTGCCTGCACACCTCACACACACACACACCCCTCCGGTCTCAAGTATGGACATACTGTTACACACCTCAGAAGAACTAAGCAAGAATGTACTTGTTGAAGATTACTGAAAAGCTCCCAAAGTTTCATTACCACACAAAAGTGATGTTGAGACAGAAACTTCAGTACAGAGAGCGCAGTTCTGCTTCTAAAAATACTGGGCATTACTTCTGTAACTTCATGCTGAGACTGAAGAGAACTATATATAAAATAAACATGTTTGCCCTTGGGTAGCTAAAGGCCAGATCATTTCAGTCATCTAAAAAGGCATAAACAATAATTCCTTCCATTCTAAAGCGATGAACAACTGAAATACTTTGACTTCTGCCAAAGCCCCTTGTGCAATCCAAAGAATAAAAGACAGAATCCTACAGGAACCATAACGAAAGAGAAAATGCTTTCAAAACAAAGACTAGGAGGGCCTCGTAGGTCAAGAAATGTGAACTGGAGCAATGAAGTTGCCAAAACCAAAACTGTGCGGCAATGTAATACATGAGTGTAGGACTCAAGTCTCCAGTACTTTCCAGAACAAAGGAGTGACTGCCATGAACCTAATCTTACACCAGTCGTGAAGAGATATTAACTTTACTGCCTCAAGATTCTCAAAAAAGAGCTTTAACACTTAGTTACATCAAGAAATAGAAGCCTAAAAAGTAATGTTTCAAGGGCTTACAAAACCAAAAGTATACTGCTTCTTCAACATATTTTCTAGATAGCAGTATCACTTAAGAATCTGAAACTTGTTTGCAAAGTGGTTCTATTATCACATTTTAAACTCAAGTTCTCCAGTAGTTTCCATATTTGCTTTTTTTCCCTGCCAGGTCACTCTATTTTTCTACAGCAAAACTGTAATGTCATTTTACAAAGCGGACAGTCTTACATCATCTACAGTACTTCTGTGACATAAAAAGAGGGAGAATTTTGAAGGACAAAGCTAAACTTGTAGAACTTCTGAATACAGTTTATATCCAATCTCACTTTCCGAGATACCTACCTCTCCAATTTCCATCAACGGTTCATTCATATCCACCCCTCCATAACCATACTGAAGATCAGCTTCAGTCAATTTGTTCTTCTTAATAAACTGTGTGTTGAGGTACCTATGGAAATAAAGATATTCTAATCAAGACAGGCAAAAACTTGGGAGATTTTTAAAATAAATTCAGAATTATGGAATGTCTTCCACATCACAAAATATAATCTCCTTTAACCAATGCCACTGCTATTTCTAGAAATATCTTACAATGCAAATGACTTCAATTTAAAAGACCTTACATCACATTAAAGCCGTAAAAGTGTTAGTAATGGAGAGATCAAACAGGAGCCTGAAATATCACTGTCAGCATTTTCTTGGTGAGCAATGTACTTGTGTAGGAATCCAAACTTTCAATATGTTACGTTACTCATACATACATATATGTGCAAAATAACTGCTAAATTACAGATTAGCATTAGAGTGATGGTAGTTTATTTTAATGATAGAAAAACACTGCTACTATCAGATATTTTTAAGTTAAAAACATTTTCTTCTACCTTTACTGTTTATTCTTTTGCGTTTCTCTCAGACCGAAACACAGAAGTACTGCTAATTTTAACAGGGCAAACTTTTGTTAGTTATGATCCCTTACTCAGGTCATGGAAACTAGCTAACAGCCAGATTACAAATTTTAAAGAGAAGAATTTGCAGAAATTATTTTAATTAACAGTTATAAAGAAGAAATTCTAAAAATGCTAATTTTTAATTCAGTATTTACTACTGTATGCATAGTTTTTATAAAGAACACAAAATGGATTCTGTGCAAGACCTCCTAAAACATCCTTCTTGATCCTCAGTATTCCCATAAAACAAATATTTTTATATCTTTAAGCTGAACCATTCTCCTTTTCTTTCCCAAATAACTGGGAAAAAAATTCTAATATACTTCATAACTACACTTATATTTCTTATATTAGAAATGCTTAAATGAGGTATCTGAGAACACTTTTTAATTTCTGATCTAACCAGAAGTTTTGAGATGTCCAGTTTCAGACACCGAAAAGAGACAGATTACTGAAGCACTTGAAGAGATTCAGGCTTCAGAGGCTGCAACAGAGATGTCTGAACACTCTCAGCATAAAGGCAAAAGCCGAGAAAAGGAGGAACACACTGTGAAATCCTGTGAACTTGAAAGAATTTAGGACACCACAGAGTCCAAAGAAGAAAGACTTGTCATAGTGCAGTGATGACAAACTGGAGTACAGTGGCCTGAGCTACTTTCAGACTCTTACAGAGTACTGTAAACCCCTCTGCAACCTTTGATAACAACCATGACCTGTAAATGCAGGTCTCTCTAGAAGGCTACAGGCTCTCCATGCCATACAAAACCTGTGAGGACATCAGAAACAGCAGGAACACCAGCCCGAAGTAGGCATGCCCCTTGGTGGCATTTTCCCATCTTCCCCCATGTGAACAAAGCCAACAGCTGCCAGTGTGCTTTCTCTTGTTAAACTTCCTAAAATGAAAAGCCGTACACTCCCCTTACTCACCCCCTCTCTCTTCCATCAGTACATACAGAAAGGGAACTAAGAGTGGCATGTAAAACTAAAAACTGTTATACCTCGATATGCTGGTATTATTACAAGTGTTTTAAAGACAAAATGGAACAAAGCAAAAGCTACACCATGTGTGTTTAGTTTTCAGGATTCTATTATGAGAAATTGTAATATTTCTTTCTTCTTTTTTTCGTTAAATCACATAATTTCAATTTGCTAGATAAGAAAACCCTCCAATTAATTGAAATAAAAGTACACAGACCCAAATTTTTACAAGTACCTATGAAACCAGTTACAGCACCAAGGCACTAGTAAGACCTAATGTCCAGCATTGCTTTTACCTATTATTTTTAGCATCAGACCTAACAAAAACAACTGTAAAAGTTTCATTTAGTGTTCCTTATTACATCAGTTTTACCACCTTGATTTAGTCAAGCACTTGTGCGATTTTACTTTTCAAACTGAATCCAGGTTTGTTTTCCTAGCAAAATGCACCGAGGAGGATGGGTGAAAAAAACCCAGATCAAAATCAACCCTAAAGAAAGAAAAGATTTAACTCATTTGGCAATTATGTGATTGATCTTGCATTTAATGAATTTTTCTCAGAAGTGCCTCACATTTTAGTAGTGTTCCAAATATTGCCTATCAGGTCAGAAGCAGAGGTGTAAGACTAATTAAATTTTAAAGTAATCTATTTTAAAATAACGTTAAGATTACTAGCTGTAGACACTAATCAGTTTTCATTGCTGGAAGAATTATACAAATTAGAACCTGGGTTACAACAGAACCAACTAAATTATGATACTTTCTCTGAGAGTACTCTGAGAGAGGCATGCAAGTAAGAAAAGAACTCCTTAACTGCTTTATAAAAAGCTGAATATCTTCTTATGGTCTTCAGAAGTATTCAAAATATTCTCTCAAAAAACAAAACAGTGACATAACTTAATGACATTCAGTTAATGAATTGCTTCCAATGCATGAAAGTGATTATGATTCTACTACTCAAGTACTGAGTTATTTCTTGTCTTCATGTGGGGTTTTCTAGTTTCCATTACTAGCATTACTATTATTATTTCCAATAATAAAATGTACATTTTATTACTGAAGAGAAACATCATTCTTTCACGAAGTCACACCCTTTAGAGACTTTTCAATGATAGTATATGACAAAATTCAGAAATTCAAAACAAAGAAATAAGTTACAATTTCGAGGTGAAAATACTTCCAAAAGAACACCCTAACAAATACATTTTCTGGACCAAAATATGATACGCAAAGCAGGAGGAAGAGTTAGGATGGCCAAGTTGGCATGAAATCTGAGCTTAGGTAAATGCACAGGCTGGCTTGTGTACATAATATTGGCCTGGGAAAAAAAATGCCCCAGCTAGTTTAAAAATAAAACATAAAATCAAGTTCCACAATGGGAGAAGTATTTTAATTTGTTTAATTTTAATTTGCATGACCAGAGGCATGCAAGATCTAAGAAAAAGCATCATACAAAGCAGAATCAGTGAGATGCATACACATCACACAGTTGTTGGGCTTTTTCTCTCTATCAGTGCTTCAGTTAAGCCAGTGACATATTACAGAACTAAAGTTTGTAAGCTCAGGACAGATTCCATCCCATTGGCTCCCAGTCTGCTAGAGATAATTTAACGAAGTCTACAAGACCACACATACATCTCCTAACTTCATAGTAAAGGTCCCGAAATCCTTTGTAAACCTGCACATCATATCATCCATTAATTACAATAGTAAGTTCTTCTTAAATCATATTTACCTACTGGGTATCACATGCATAATAGACACCAGAATATTCAACCTACAGTCCTAGTGTAATTAAAGTCTAAATCCTAGCAAATCCAAAGCCATTTCACTACAGTTATAATTCTGGCAACTCAGAAATGGGTACATTTTCTATGCTTAAGTTATCATTATTAGCAATGAAATACATCCACAACTCAGGAAAGGGTAGAACTATAAAAATAAAAGGGGGTAGTTGTGTTTTTATTTATAGATTTGGCTGTAATCTACTGGGAAGAAAAAAAGAGAGTAAAATTGATTGCCTGTATACAATCTCTTAGTTTCTTAAGTTCTCAGAAAAGGAGTAGGGAGAAGTTTTCCCTCCCTCTCCAATCCCTGCAGTTCAAACATTCACCTGAAAAGAAAGGACCCAAAGAGCACATCATATTGCCTGAAAGGCCCCTCTAGAAGAGAGAACTGTGGTTTTGCCAAGATATACAGCAAAGCTCTGAATCAAACCATGCTGGTTCAACTGCACACTGCAGTACAGTGCCATCCTTGTAGAAGAACTCCTAGGATTATGAGCTTATACACTGCAGGGTTGATTAGCACCAACACATTTGCATTGCAACTTCAAGTAGAATGTATTAGTAATGAAAGAACATTAGGAACCACATCTTGGATACTTACCTCTTGAGGCATTATTCCTTTTTTCTCATGTTCTGCCACCATAACTATATGCTCTCCAAAACTGACCTGAGGCATATTCATCTATTGCTCTCTTTAATCAACACTCTTCAACTTAACCTGCAGATCATTTTAATAATTTCAGAGGTTTAACAACTCTTTTGCAAAGCTTACCTGTATAAGCAGTCCATATAGTCTGCCCCTTTGCTATACTCTTCCCAGTATCTGTGATACATAACCAGTACTTGTTCTTCAGCTTCAAGAACTCTCTGTGAAGGCACATACCCCCCCCCCATACTAAAATTAGTATAAAAATAGCACACATACTTAGAAAGTTATATGGGACTATCATTTTGCAATAGCATCTGCATATTCAGAATTGTGGTAATGACCAAAAAGCTAACACATCTTAATACTACCAAGTTTTGGTAACCCAGCTACAACACCTGGACTTGCTTTATTTTGCATTTTAAAATAGTGATCTCTCTACGGCATTATTTTCTATTTATCTTCTCAGAAGTACATGCTTGAATAAGCCTGGTTCATATTCTCACATCATATTGGTGGGATAACTCACAGAACTATTCCATTACTGTCACAGATCAGTTTTATATTCACATAGCCACATGCACAGCATATTGGAGGAATTGACCAATTATAACCATTTAAAACCACTATGCCTTGCTGGATAGACAACTCCTTATACTTACCAAGAATCACAGAATAAAACAAGTTTAACAAATCACAGACACACATAAATGTAAAACACATTTAAAGATTTACAAATCTAGGGCCAAGTCTTTTGAAATTTAAACAAATCATCATCTGAAATGCTACTGAACTTCTCAAAATAGATTCATACTTCAGAGAAGTAAGTTTAATAATTTAAACTAATTAGCATGATTTGTGAGGGGGGATGAGATTATAGGAATTCAACTTTAATTCTCTCTAGAGTTTGTAATTTTAAAAACTAGCTCAAGTAGCAAAGAAGCAAAAAAGGTAAAAAATATATGAAGGAGGAAAGCTGGTAGACAAAACAGAATTGAGAACACTTTCTTCTGCAGTATACATTTTGCAAAGGTTTTCCAATGTTATTTGAGACAAGTGGTGGATAGCCAATTTAAAAAATGGATGTATGCTTTCCGCTACTTCCCACAGCTTCTACTGTGCTGCCACCTGCCTGATTATCCTAAGTGAGCTCACTCAGCTCACTAAATGAATGAGGAAGAACTTATTTGGCAGAGTTCTCTGCTAGTTTAGTGAACTGATTTAGTCTATCGAAGTGTCAGAATTATCCTCTCTGTAACCAGTGGAACTACCCATTAAGACACCCAGCCCATCTTGCCAAACACTCAAGTACCTAAGCATGAAGCCATTTAGCAGCACTATCCAGAATTTGCAATGCTTTACCTCCTATAAAAACACTAAAGACAGGCAGGAATCTTATTTAAATCTACTTCTCTTTTTACTGATATAGAAGGAGACACTGTTCATCTATCCTATCTATTAAACACGATGAGTCATGATTCTGATGAAATTCACTGTCTTAGCTGATGAAACAGAAGTTAATGCATAGTTATATAGGTATACAAATACTGGGTTATGTCATAATAAATAATTTGCCTTTACTTGCTCTCTTCCCAAGCATTTGTGTTATTTCCCACATATTTCAGAAGGTTTTTGTTTGTTTTTTTAAGAGTATATACAATCAGTTTCCAAGACACTGGAGTAGATACTTTCCTGTTGAAACAGAAAGCTAATGACAAACTACAGTACGTTTGCAAAATGAAGACGTTTCCCTAACTTGCTTGATTGTAAGCATTCAACAGAAAAGAAAGAAATTGCTTTTGAAGCAAATGAATATATTGTATAAATCATAACTGTTGGCCTAGAAAGAAAATTATTTCTTTCGTGTTGCATATCAACAGATATCTATAATGTCTGCCTACATTTCCATGTGATGTTACATATTTCATAAATACAAGTATTGCGTCTGTCCAACTCTGTCATCTGCAAATTAGTCTCCTAAAATCATACAAACAAAGCCCCTTCCTAAAGTCAAAAAAGGACAAAGAACACCTACATGGACATCAGTAACTGTATGGGTTACCTTGTGCAAATGGCGTACGTGATTCTCCAAAAAAATTTTAGTCTCAGTATAAAGTCTCTCTCCAAGAGGTTCAGGATAGGCCACACACAAAGCATAAATGTCTCTGGGCTCAAAGTCAAGGTTTGTACTAAAGTGTGAAAACATCAACAAAATGTATGATTTATAGAACCATTTTTTCCCCCACACATGCAGTTTAGGTTTTGAGGTTTTTTTATATTCAAGCAAAAAAGATAAAATGGATAATTTTCTAAAATTAGTGTAAGTATTGGCTTGTGCAGAATCCAAGTTTACAGCACCAATATTAACTTTCAAATAGTGGATGCTGAGGGGAATGTTAGAGATATGATCCTGAAACTTCTGATAGCCCCATACTGATGTGGCTTCTACCATTTATTTGCCATTTATGAATAATATACAATAATCTCAAAGTGAAAAAGCAGCTTTCATACACAATTCTTCTTCTGTATTTGCAGTCAACATGAACTGAAACTCTTCACATAAAATGAAGAGAAGCCCTAATTAGGTTAAGAACGCGATTAACCAAGTATAGAGCAAAGCAAACACGAGGTGAAGCTGACTTCAAGTTTTCCTCCCTGAAGTCCAAATCAACTTACTGTCCCTGCATTCTACCCTCAACTTCACAGATAAAACAATTTCAGGGGACCCTGAAAATTAAATAATCACAATGGTGGTGTGGATAAAAAGAAATTTGTATTCTTTTTAACCATGACTCTCTAATTTCAGTAGTCCTGTTTAGATCACAGCCACACAAACCAGTTGTACTCACTAAGTTAAATGGGCAGCAGCAAACTGTTAAATCCCTTAAGGTGGTTTTGTCCCTAAACTACCTTGCAGAGCTATACCTTTGGTTTATATCAAGTTTTAAGAGTTACTTGATGCTTAATCAGGAAGAGAAGTTACAATTAAGAAAACTTGGCTTTCAGAAAAGTCCAGCAAGGATTAGGTCATGCTTCAGGTGAACAACTGTAGGAAAGAAACTAGTTTTGCAAAAATGGCTTTAAAACATTATGCTTAACCACTAAGCCTAAGCACTTTATAAAGCCAGCCATGCTAGAAATCATTATTTAGTTATCACTTCAATTAAGGGAAGACACAAGATCTGTTTTCCTCTAGTCAACCCTAAAGAAGCACATGCCTGTGTAAAAGGAGGTAGAAGACACAGACAGCTGAAGAGTCACTAGTTTAATCTACAGAAAATGTCAAGCTCTCATCACACAGCTTTGTCCAAATGCATGTTTCATTTTTTATACTCAATTACTACTCGTAACAAAGAAGATTTTGATGCAGGACAGCTAATTAGGAAAAAATCCTTTATCTGGCAATTAGAATCTCAGAGAGGCCAATCAGAATCTAATCTGAAGTCCAGTTATTTCATCCATATAGATCATCTTTATTGGAATTCTCCTCAGAATGGCAAGAAGGATTCAATGGAAACACCATAAAACAAAACAGGCAACATTCACTGCTTTGTAACAGTAGCTACCATTGCACTACACCAGCTTGTAAAGTTATAACCAATAAAATATTAAAAAAAATTAAATTAATAGTGAAGAATGAAAGATTCTATTGAAGAGGTTGTAAAGAATAATTGGTTTTTACACTTTTCCCTCCCCAACAAACTTTCTCAGTCTAAGGATGGTGAGTAGTCAAACGCATCCTCAGTATAATTCAAACCACAAGCCTCTTCACAATACAAAGATATTTTCGAGAAATTAAACTCCAGAATTAGAAATCTTCATAGGCTACTCACAGGGAAAGGGGATATTGCTTTTTTCTCTTTAGATCCACAACTACACTATCTGAATCACCAAAACTATTACAGATCTCTACTACAAGAACAACTTACCACAAATTTACAAGAAAGAGGCAGTCTTCACCACAGCAGCACAAGAGCAACGGCATTTTATTTGATGAAAGCAGCAAACAAATATCTCTGAGTTTATCTTGTAAACAAGTTTCTTAGTTTTAATAATCCTATTTAAGAATGAAAATGGTATCTCTACTCCTTCATGAAAATGTACATCTTCCAAAAACGTCTTCCCTTATTCTAGAGAACAAATTTTCTTACAAATGAAGAAAGCTGAATCTAGTATTCTTCCTTGACATATGCCACTGAGATTAATTTCAGTAGGTATGCAAACTAAGAGCTTAATCAAGAAGCACTTGAAGAGGCACCTCACCCTCGTGTATCAACCAAATACTACTTGCTGGATACCAAGTTTCTCTGCAATTCTACAAAAGAAAAGCTATTGTGAGACTGAAATACACCTGACTGCAGCAAAACTGCTCTTTCGTGCTCCATTTGTACTTGTTTCCTTATCTATGTTATCTTTTAGTCCAGAATCCAAATGTAAGTGTCATATTCAAAATGTTGCGACTCTCTTAACAAAAAAAACAATCTCTGAGGGGAAATGAATCAGTAATCATCACCAGTATTTTACTCCATAAACTTAGAGCACATTTTTCCTGTGCTGCTGCCCCTTAGAAGAACAGGAAGAAGCCTTTACTGTTCAACGATTTATCTTTAATGGTGAAAGCCATCTGTCCTCCCAGTTCAGCATGCAATTTTGCAGGGTGAGAAAGGCCAGAGGAAGCTGCAGCCAAACTGCTGCCTAGGGGCCTTCACTCTGTATTGAGAACAAGAACATCAAAAGCCTTGTGTGATTTCAGTGCTTTGATAGTAGCTATTTGAGGGGCATTACCCAGCAATGGGAAACTGAAGCACTTCCAAACTAAGAAGGAACAACAACAAAATTACTATCAACCAGAAAATACTATACCCATGGCTATAAAAGCTCACAAATATTGTCCTCGGGATTAAAAAAGCATCTAGTTAAGACTTCTCTAGGAGACCAATGTAGAGCTTTGGGAAAATTTCTATTTATCAATCTTCTGCAACAGAACCAAAATTTGTAGAGGATTTGAGGACTCAGGCAGAAAGAATCATGATCATATGAACTTTATTTTCTCTTCCTTCTCTTTGGGCCAATTGTTCTTAAAGACACATGTTTAAGTTTCTGGTTGATCCTAGGATCCTTGTAATATAGTTCATTAGAGGAGGGAGAACAAACATGCAGAAAAACCAGGGAAAAAAAGCAGGTGGCCATACTGCATACTTTTAAAATAATTCTGTTTGAAGTACAGCTACCCCTGGGTACTGTTCATCCTTTTTGTAACTTATTGGGTGGAAAACCCAAGACAACAACAGGAAGAGCCTGATGTTCTACCTGTTCAAAAAAGTTCTAGGTAAAAGGCAGTTACCAAAGTACAGATGAACTACCTACCACTCTCTATCCAAGCCTCACCTTAAAAAGCACTCCCAGGTCTACAGAATAGCAAATGCTTACAGCAAAGTCTTGAAAGTGATAGAACATATTCACAGTAACCTTAAACAGAGACATAACTGTCACTCCTTTCCCAGACAATGAAACAAGTCCATACACATTTCTTTCTGCAGAGAATCTTAAACGGAAATCTGAAGGTCAAAGGTGGCTCAGGATGACTCACAGTTTAAATAAAGCGACATACGGTCTTTTAGGTGATCTTTTCCAGATTTTAACTCTTACTCTGTTGAGGTTCCCAGCTCATTGCCATTCTAGCATTTCAAGTATGAGATAAAAGGTTTATTTAAGGATAAACCATATTTAACAATGAAATTACCCTAAGTTACAACGGAAACACTATAGTCAAGACAAACAAGTTCTGGAGAACTGATGGGGCAAAAATTATTTCTAGAAGTGGAATATGTTCAGTACAAGCCAATCATCCCTAATATTAGCCTCCATACTCCATTGGATGTCAGCTGCCTCAAACAGCACAAGGGAAAGCTAACACTTCTTAGAAGACACTGCTGCAGATTGAAACTGTGATTCTTTGCTGTATCTCATCCTTTGCTTCCACATCAGTGTTTCGACTATACAGTACAAAGATCAACTGGTACTATAATCAATGAAATAACCTGTATGAGTTTTATTAAAACAGTTCAAATAATGTGCCACCTTTCTATTGTGCTGATTAAGCAATAAGAAAAATTGAGTTAATACAACATTTCCTTTAAAATACCCATAGGTGTATAGAAACATTATTCCAATTGAAATGAATTGAAGAGAGAATAAAAAGTTAACAAAGAACAAGATGATATATTTTTAAACGCCAAATCTTTAAAAATATTGTTAATACTTTACTCTTCTTTATATTTAAAATCTGGAAAAAGCATTTATACCAGCTGTCTAGAACTACCAGTTCCACCAAATTGTTGAATACTCATGGAGTAATTTGTGTTAAAACCGAGTTTGGTTAAAGGAAGCAGAAGTACTAAATAACCAATATTTCAGCTGGAAGTTACAAGTCACACAAACTCCTTGGGCCATTCAGCCACAGACAATAAGCCAAAACGCTCATGCCTGTGCCAAATGAGGCACTTACAGTGCCACTTTCCAAGGAATATAATTAAGAGATGATAGCAAGTAAGGTCTTAAGAATTACATGCCAAATGATTATTCCAAGACTGATTCCTGAGTCTGCTATTCATAAGCAATCCTTTTCTGATTTCCGTCAACTGGAGTAAATCCCAAAAGAGGATCACCAGCAGACTTGTGTGCAAGGTCTCCACAAAAGAAGTTCTAAGTGAAACACTATGACAAGAGGAATCAAAAATCTCATGCAACAATTATTATTTTGTATTTAAGCTACTTCAGATGTCCCTGTTTAAATATTCAGAGTTTTAAGCTACAGAATTTAACCACTTGTTGAAGACTGAATTATGCAATCCTCAAAAACCGCTTAGAAAGGACTGCAGCACAACTCCTCAGTATGAAAGTCCCCACCTAAATAATTCAAAGAGTCTGAAAATTCTGGAGTCACTTGAACTTAACTTCAATACAAGGTGGCAAGTTACGCCCCCAGAAATTATTTACAAAATTTTAAAATGAAAGAGATCTTAAAGATTATTACAATACAATAAGGCTCCACGGGAACTATGAGCTATGTACATATACACATGCACACACTCAAAACACAGGCACGAGAGAAAGCAATTCTGAGAAATGGTAACATGTTCAGAATGAGATGAGACTTTAGAGTCAAGTTCCTGCACACAGAATAAGCTCATGTTGTAAAAACCTATGTATAAGAATCTTCTCAGGAGCTTCTTTTTTCACCCACAAGAATTAACAAATTAATAAATAAGTCTAAACAATTATTCCCCCTCATAATTAAACCAAACTGTGTCCAATTCCTGTAGAACAGGTGCAAAGCCTCCTAAAATTCTCCAATTATTCACCACAATGTAAAGGTTAATGAATACATAGACACAGGGCACAGTATAACTGTTTAGAACAGTTATACCTCTTTTAAAAGAATTTCACTGGAACTTAAATCTTGTAAAATATTACAAATCCATTCTACATGTAAAACACAAACCTTTCACTACAACAATATATGTACAGCTGTGACCTGAACAACAAGACCATAAGATCACAGAAAGAATAATTACTTTTAAACATAGCTTAGCTATCAGGAATAGCAAGGCAATACCAGTGGAGGAAAAGGGAGAAGGTTTTTTAATAAACCCTTGATGTAGAAATGTCTAGTATGGTAATTATCACTACAGTTAGAAATGCAAAGAAGAGGAACAAATTTTTACACAGAACAACCTCACCATCCCCCACATCCCAAATTCAAAGATGTGCTCTCTGTCTTAGGTGTCTTCCCTGCTACATGCACACTTAAACATACAAGAAAACCTCATTGTCAGAATAAGGGACACTCAATGCCTGTAAAAACAGCTTCAGCATAAGCTAAGTATTAGAGCTACCAAAAGTGACTAAAACTGAGACCAGCTTACATTTCATCAGCATGGTGATTTTCACATAGAATACTTCCCAAATATGCAGAGTTTCCCATCCCTTTCAACATATTCACAGTCTTAATAACAGGTGCAGTCTAACAACAAGCTGCTCAAGATCACTGAAATTGTTATGTAACACAGGTTTACTCTGTGCTAAACAGATCTCACAAACACTCTAAGTCAGATTTTTCATTTAAAGGATACGAGAAGCGATCATTCCACGTTGCTCTTTCAACATAATCCAACATAACAACAGCTTTAATCGTTGTTAGAAGTTTGTTCCATGTTTCATCAAAGTCAACTACTCGTGGTTTCAAGGACATTGTGGGGCTTTAGTGTTAATCTGTAGAAGAATTAAACACGTCAGACAACATTACACAATCATTAAAAAAATATACAATTACTTTGAATTTTTCAATTTAAACTTTGTACACCGTTGCACCTCTATGATAGAGCAACACAAAGAACACCCATTCCCTCCAAAACAAAGCTCACAATCCCTCATTTTTAATGCTGTGGAATGGAACATTAATGCTGCATGAGTAGCCTATAACCTAACACCAAATAATCCAACCACAACACGCTTTGTGAAGTTCATTATCTCAACAACCTGTTCATTTAACAGTGTCATATGAAGAAATTTACTTTTCTGTAATTTTTGATTTGTTCACTTTAATTCAAAAATGGTTTCAACAGTATCTAAAAAATTGTGGGTAAGAACACACTAAATTAATACCAGAGTATCTGAAATTACTGCTGTCAGTTTGCAGTCTATGCTCACCTAAGGCTTTCAGTGTTACATTTGAAAAGCCAGAAAACTTGAAAGCTTTGATCAGGATGTAAAAAAGAAAACACAGGGTAATATACAGAGCTTGTGCAGCTTACTGCTCGACACAATAGGACAAAGTGACATCTTTCAAGTAAGACATGGTTTGAAAATACAGAGGCTGTGTTAGTAATTTCATATCAAAAATACTGGAAGAGATTTAGTGTTGAAAAAAACCCTCAACATCAAGTAATCAAAATAAAACCAGGGAAAAAGTAAGGTGATTTTAAAAAGAGACAACTGTGAAGGCCTCTTCTTTGTTTCCACCAGTCTCTGTCGTATGAGCCTAATCTAGAATGGACCTGATGTGTGACATTCCATGCACAAAGCAAGTCTAGTTCCTGCTCAGAAACATGACATTATAAGACTACAATAAAAAGTGGAAAGAATACTTCTATTTCCATTTCAAACAGATGGACAAGTGACTCTTGTCTTTCAAATTTTCAAGGTCAGAAGGGAAAGCAAAAAGCTAGTGACAGACTTTGAGCACAAGAGGCAGAACTCTGTACAGGAAAAAATCAAATCTCATGCTCAAAAACTATTTAGCAATCGTTACTGGCCCTTACAGGATATATTACTTCTCAGTTTAAGAAAAAAAGCAATAAAATCAGATGCAACTTTTAGCATGCATGCGTGCAAACTGCCCCCCCCCCGACTAACTAAACACACTCAGCTGCTGTAAATGTCATATTTGTAACATGGCTATTAATTCAATCCATATATGTTGGTAGCAGCTTATACAGAAAAATCAGTGTGAACTGACAAAACAAATATCCAGCAAAGAAAGTAAGTTGAAAACCACTGATATATGTTTCAAAGAAATATGAACCTCAGTAGGAGCCGACAACAGCACACTTCCAGGAGGGGAGGAGGGGAAGTGTAGTCTTCGAAAAGCTCTAATAATACACTTCTGGAAAACACGAGAGCATTTCCAGCTGACCCCAAGAAAAAATAATCATGGTCCACAAAAGACATTAAGAACCATAATAAGTGCTTGTGGTAATGAAGTTGTACTTGTGTTATATTATAGGTCACTGTCTTGGAAACACACGTGGTACATCCAAGGTAAAAGAACTCTTTTTTCAAAGACAAGCAAAATCGAGGTAAAGAAGTAAGGGTAAAGAAAAGGTCCTCCCCACAGCAGATCCCACTAGGATGAATCAGTAACACTGTGTCCAGCATGATTAAAACCTAATAATATGTAACACATCCATATGGTCATCCAAGTATTCTAGAGTTAAATAGTTTAAGACAGAGATAACTGTTATTTGGCATTCTCTTACAGCTTTCACATCAATATGAATTTAAATGTATTTGACAGACATTTTTACAAATATGTTGTAACTGTTACTCTAAGACACTGGGCTTTTTGAAGTATGCTGTGCTTCAGTGTCAGCAATGCACAAGATCACCAACTTCGAGTGGTAATCTTATATTGATCATGGCAAGAACTATAGCAGGGTAGAATATCTACCCTAGGGTTTAGACTGTTCAGGGGGTGGAAAACCATACCTGTTTGAAAAGCCCTAAGGTAAACAGATGTTATTGAAATATATTTACACATGAGGATAATGAAAGGATGCCGCTTCCATCGCCTCATTCTTTAAAACGTACTGCTGTCATACTGCACATATTTGTTCACACAAATTAACATAGCGTTCTGTCCAGCATCAAAGAAGTGAACTCCCCAAATTTCTAACCTATTTAACCATCTCAATAAGCAGCATCACAAGCCCGTGGAGAGTGTACAGCCACGGGCAGGAGCACCCGTGTCAGACAGGTGACCAGCGCTGCCCGCCCCCGCTCCGCTCCCCACCTTCTCCCTCCACCAAAACAAAAGCGAAACTGGCTGAAGGCGCAGTCAGCGGATAATGAGCGGCCCCGTCGGAGAGGCCGCACCGCGCCCTTCCCGCGGGGCAAGGGCAGGACCCGGGGCAGGACGCGGCGGGCGGGCGGGCGCTGTCGCACAGACACCGCCGGGGGACGGGGGCCCGGGG
>VZRL01004872.1:659722-670878 GCA_013397895.1 Origma solitaria
GGCGGCCGCACTTCGCAGCGGCGGGGCGCTCCTCGCGCACGCGCCGCGCCACCGCCATGGTGGGGACCGTTCCCGTCCCGCGCGTTCCCGACATGGAGGCGCGCAGCGCGGGCAGGAGCTGGCGGGACGGGGGCTAGATGAGCCTCTCCCCCGGGCGCGGCGTTCCTCGGGGTCCTGTGAGGAGGTCGCCGTTACCTCAGAAGGTGGAAGCGTCCCCGTCCCGCCGCCGGCCCCCAGCAGGGAATTTCCCCCGCTTCCAGCACGCCGCTCCGGTGCGAGAAGCCCCGGGCGGTGCCCCGGCCCTGGCTGCCTCGCCTCGGCAGAGCGCCCGCCGTGCCCTCGGGGGCCTTGGCGGAAAGGGGAAACACAAAGTTGTTGTCTGGCAGTAACAAAGTAGAGCGGCTGTGGAGACCAAGTAGCCGAGCGTGCGCACGTGCCCCGGGCGCACGTGCTGTGGGAGCTCTGGGCTCCGCTTCTCCTGCGGGCACCGCGCGGGGAGCGCCGAGCCGCGGCTGCTGCCCGGGCAGCGCTCGCAAAGCGAAACACCAGTTCTTTTTTTAAAAAAAGCTTAAAAAAAAAAAAAAAATTCATTTAGAGCATATAGTGCAACACTCTCTAGGAGACAACAGTTTTCTGGAAAACAGATATTTATTTCTGAAAATTCTCTGTTGTTCAAATTACTCAAAACTCATGTCAAAATAATTGCGTTCTCTGTTTTCAAATCAAGCCCTTGCTCATTTCATTCCCAGTGCTTACAGCTTTATCATTAAGCCTTAATGCTTTTCTTTGTCTTCTGTTCCCTTTAAAAAATATTTTTATTAGCTCATTCTAGACATTTTAAACACCATTTCAACTTTCGCTATTTTCACCCTAAACCTTCTTATTTTTCTATTCTGCGGTCTAACATCTATATTCTGGGACAAGGGAGGTTGTAACTTTAAGCGTTTGGTTGCTTGTTATTTTCTGCAAGTGTTGGATTGTATCTGTGGCATTTTCTCCTTTTTGTAGGACTGAAGGCCCTTTTCTAGTGGTAGCTTTAGCCACGAGCTTGTGAATTATTAGAAGTTAAGATACATGCTATTTAACCATGCTGTGTGAATATATTAATTGTACAAGATCAGATATCACAAGTTAGACAGCCATTAATGAAGAACATCCTTATCTATACACTACCCCAATATTATACAGTACATGTTTTCTAAATTTTGTTATGTGAGGAAGTTTAGTCCTGAGCTGACTTATAAACTGCAAACATAGATACAGGAAGGGAGGTCTTTTCAAAACTAATAATACAGGGTGTTCAGCATGGGAGAATCATGTAATAATTTTCTGAAATTATGAATATTCCAATTAGCACAGACTTTAATTAGGTACCAAATCCTCAACTATTCTGAACACTTTATTCTAGAAGGCTGCAGCAGAGGAAACACAATTAGGGAGTCACAATTAACATTCATTACTGCTTTTTATGTAAGGTATTTAAAAATTTTTCTTGGATTTAAATGTATTTGGAAAATAACAATTCCTAAGTCACAAAACTTTAAAATCTGGATATTCTTTTCATCAAGTTTCTTTGTCAACGGTCTGAAAATACAGAAAGGAGTATTGCAGGAGTCTGAGATGAGCAGGCTGTGAGCATTACTCCCTACATTGCTACTAAGGTCATCCCATCACTCCCACAGGGCTGCCTGCATTTCCAAAGGAACAGAGGTTCTCACACAGTCCATTAAGGTATAATTCTAATGTATCTGCCAAGAGCAAGACTAAAACTTGTGTGTATGCACCAATGCTTTATGTGAGTGGATACATGATTTATGCATCAGTGAGTTTAGTTCAGTGTTAGTTCTGTGGTGGGGCAGCTCCTACCTGCTGAAGCCCAGATATTCATCATGTGAATTTACCTGCTGTGCAGACATGCCCAAGACAGCCAGCCAAGAAAGCTGCCATTTGGCAAAGCATGACCAATTAATGGAGTCCTCAGCTACCTTAGTCATGTCTCGATGCTTTTCTTGATGACAGCAGATGTGCAGACCTATTTAAATCCTGCTTGATACCAAGGCTCAGTGTTGCCTTTCAGTGGTTGTAGATAGTGGAGACACAGATGGGGGACAGATGGAAATTCTGGAAGTGTTTGTAGAATGGTCCTATGGAGAAGTCAACTTCTTCCCAGTAAATTCTGACCACTTCTTTATATATTGTTGATTACAGTAGCGAGTGACACAGGTAATAACCTGTACTACATGCATTTTGTACTACATGCATATGCCACCTTAAAACTTTGCCACCACATATACAAATTTTATATTTCTTTGATTACATCTGCTATCGAGTCTGCTCACTGTCCTAACCAGAATTGCAGTATTTTCTGAGTTCCCTGTTATTTACACTCATTTGTTTTCTCTCATCTGATACTTCTGTTTGTCTGTTTGCATTAACTTGTTTTCTCTTATGTAATTACTTCTTTTGGAAGGAGCTGTCTATTCTGTTTATGTTTATGCGACATCTATGCTACACTGTTTTATTCTGGTGGAGAACTAGGAGTTCCACAGCCCTGTGATAATACAAACACCATATTAAATGTGCCACTATACCACCTACCACTTTATACAAAAGATGTTTTAGACTGCAGTCTGAACTGATAGTGAATAGTCCACATTCCCCACCACCACCATTTCACTTGCAAATGCCTTCCATAATATGATCTGCTCTTTTTGTCTTTGATTTAAAATCCTATTTTTAGAGTAACATATTCCCTAGCCTTTTTCATGTAGGAAATGAGAATACTGACTAGATTATTTATGTTGTGTTCACGTTATATTCAAATTTTACTGGATGAGTTACTCAGTCGGCAGATAATGCAGATAAGAATATTATAAAAAAATTAAAATAATGATTTTCTTCTAAAACCAAGGTAAATGAAAGCAGGACTGAAGCTTTACTTCATTATAGCTATTTTTAATCTAGACTTTTATTGTGGGTGTTTGTGTTTCATGTGGTAATGTGCAAAATGCAAAAAAACCTTTTGTGATTATAAAAACACACAGCAATAAAGTATTATTCTTGTATCTTTCTTTATTTTAAGTTTCTGAAGAATTTTAAATGTGTGATTATTTGATCTGCTTACTTTAATTTTCAGTGAGAAGGGGCTGCTCACTGCACTCCAGGCCACGAGATGGCAGTGCCGAATAGATTAAAAGTAGCGGTTCAAGCGTTTAAACTTGCACAACCTACAATAAGACTAACAAAATCCACACCTTTTAGTTAATGAACTAGGAAAATAAACAAAAGTTGAGCTCTCCCAAACAACATTTATTAGTTAGCCATCACGTGCTCAGTTCAACTCCCAGATTTATTCTGTCCTTCTCCAGGACGTGAGATTGCTTGGAAAAAGAATTTGCAAATGTCTTTTTTTCCATCTATTATTAAAAAGAGGCATCAATTTCTTTTCATGTCATTGTAGCTAAGAAGTTAAACTATCTGTCTGACCAAATCTAGTTAGTTTTTCTTTCTTGTATTTTCGTCCCCCCCCAAAAATTGCTAAAAAATATTCTGCCACATTACTTACAAGCAAAACTGTGTATTTAGAACTTGTATTTAAAGATCAATCAGCTGTCAAGCCTTTTTGATGAGCCTAAATGGTTCTACTTACAGGAATTTTCAGATATTAAATAGCTTTATACATGAGGTATCAAAAGAGTAAAAGATTTTGGTGCTTCTGTGTGTTCAGTTACAAGGTTGTAAATCCTTCCTGTTCAAAAAGTGCACCAGATGCTGACAGCTCAGGTAGTTACTTGTTACAGGCTGGGTGAATCAGATATAATAATTTACCAACAAACAGGCAACCTGGCATATAAGAAGTTTCAGTGTCCCTATTTATTGTACTGCTAACCTAAGCACTTGGAAAAATAATGTAAAAAGCTTCTAAAGAAGCTTTTGGGTAACTTTATTTTCAGAATTGTTAAAAATGGAGGAATCCTGGCTGAGTCACCATCTGGCTGGGTTTGAGTTAATTACTGGGATTTTGATTTCAGGTTTGAATATGAAACTACCCCTGAAATTTACTCTAATAAATAAGCTACTGTTTGTAGTTTTCATGTTTTAGCTTATACGCATAAACTCCCAAAGCTAGTATGAGTTGTGGAAGTGTGGTGACAGAGCTGAGGACATGGAACTGTTCAAATATCATTGCTCACCCCTGCTGCTGGAAATGAGAGTGTGAAATGACAGAGGGAGGGAGGCATGAGAGGATGCTGCACACAATGGGAGGGAAGCTGCAGTTCCAAGAAAGTTCTGTTACCTCTAGCAGGTCATGAGCCAGAAATACATTTGTTTATAGAACCAGCAATGAACCAAACATTATTATTCTAAACATCTCTCCATCCCCTTTAATTCAGAAATTATGCAATTTTCTTCAGAAAGTGATTCAAACCCTTTTTTTAGCAGTATGACCACTTTTTATAAAAGGCACATAGCTCACATGCACCATCATACAATCGTTTATTGAAAGTCATAGTGAAACAATCCTTTCATGGAGATGCTGTAACACAATGAAAACATATTGCTCAATACCTATAGTCTTGTGTCCAGTTCTGGGCCCCTCACTTCAAGAAAGACATTGAGGTGCTGGAGTGTGTCCAGAGAAAGGGTATGAAGCTGGTGAAATGTATGGAAAATATGAGGATGTGGCTGAGGGAGCTGGGGATGCTTAAGCCTGGAGAAGAGGAGGCTCAGGAGAGATCTTATTGCTCTCTACAACTCCTTGAAAGGAGGTTGTAGCCAGGTGGGGGTTGGCCTCTTCTCCCAAGCAACCAGAGGCAAGAAAAGAGGAAGTGGCCTCAAGCTATGATTGGAGATATTCAGGTTGGACATTTGGAAGAATTTCTTCCCTCAAAGGGTTGTCAGCCATTGGAATGGGCTGCCCAGGGAGGTGGTGCAGTCACCATCCCTGGATGTGTTCAAGAAACAACTGGGTGTGGCACTTAGTGCCACAGTTTATTTGACAAAGAGGTGCTCAGCCAAAGGTTGGACTCAATGACCTTGGAGGTCTTTTCCAACCTAAATGATTCTATAATTCTACAATTTTATGAGCAGATACTGGGAAAGGAAGACAGCTGCTGCTTTTCATTTGCTAGGCACAATGCCTTGGAGAGACCAGTAACGTAAATCTTGAATTGTTCTACTGCTACACTGAAAATGTAAACCCCAGCTTACAGCTCTATGACATCTGTGTATACAGTACGTATAAATGTACACACAGATGGAAGAAAAACACTTGAACTCAGTGACTGCATAACCCCTAGTGATGATGACTCTTTGGCAGCACAACTTAGTTTCAAGATAAGGTTGAATTTGCAGAGCTGTTGTTTCCAGGAAAAAAACAAAAAGGGGAAAAGAGCAAGTAGTATCTGTCTTCACTAAAATATGACAAATAGGAAATGTCTAGTGCCCATTTTTAAAATGTCATTTTCCAAATCAAACTAGACATCATTCCACTGACAGTTTCCTCGGATTTTCTTGAGAAATTATTTTATAAAAATAAATATATTTGTCTCCCAAATAATCTAGTAAAACACATTTTTCATACTTAATGGAGATGGAAACGTCCTGTAATGTGCAAAAGTGCTAGACAAATAGAATGAGAAAAAACAGCTCATAAATAAACCAGCTGGCAAAACAGCATCATCAAGGAGATAAATTAGTTGAGCTAGCATTTGATGAAACATATATCCTTTTCACAAAGATATGTTGCTTTAGCCATTTATCTGTATCACTGGTAGAAGAACTAACAATCCTTGACATGAAAGAAATACAGAAGCTCTCTCACATAAACACACTGCAAATAGCCTGATAATCTTATGTTATACAGAATTACTCTGCCATTTAGTTATTGTTCACTTGTACCTCTTCCTTCTCTTTATAACTCCCAGACACCTTTACCTTGCTCCATTTATTCAGCAGCTTTTGCTTTTTATTTTATATTCTGCATTTTTGCTCTTCACTGTCATTTACGGCCATTTACCACCCACAAAACAATCTGCTCCCCCAAGAGAAACAACCTACAGTTGCTAGAAAATCTAGCCTACAGCCACTCTGTTAACCAAATGCAAATTCTTCTTAGTATTTTTTAATATTTTCATTGAATACTTTTTAAATAAATATGAGCTCTTTGTATGTACTTGTCTTTTAATGCACTGTCTGAATGTTTGATGCCATTCACCTTTGTGTGAGGTAGTTCCTCAATGTCCTGTTAGTGCCAGCCACATTCCTGCATTGGCTCACCGTGCCTTACAGGATACATCTTTTTCAAGGCACAAGCACATGCCAGCAGTTTGGGATATGCATATTCCTGTGGCACAGTGTATTCACATTAAACTACAAACTCTTTTCTGTGTATTTCTTTTAACACAGCCTATTCAGAAGACTTTTAATGGTAAAGTTTCATGTATTTAACTTTTAAATACAACTCAAGCAGTTGTTTGGAAAGTTAATATTCATGCTATAAGTACAAAATAATGCTTTATACAAACTTTGTACTTTTCATCTGAAAATTTCAAAGATCTCTACAAATACCAATAAATTGTAAATAGTTATGAATACTGTGAAGTACACATTATATTCATGTTATGAGGAAAGTGTTATATCATGCAAGTTCATTATTCAGCAGAGGAAAAGAGAAAATTTCATGTAGTAGATCTAAGTTACCATTCTTTTTTTCTGCTGCAACAGAAGTACCATTATGCACATATCCTGAAATCACCAGTCAATCCTTTAAGCATTTCAGACACCTTACATTGTTCCCTAGTCAGAATATTCTTTTTCCACTATAATAATTTTTCTCATGAAATGAATACGCAACAAATGAGTATGCAGCAATTTATAGAATGTCAAGTTATTTGTCAAACTATGGGATTCCCCATTGTTTTGTTTGTTCTGGCTCCAGTATGTGGGGAGACAACAGTGCTGGAAACCTGACCTAGGACTGGTAGATTAGGAAACAGACAGTCTGAATCCTGTCAATTCTCCTTCTCATAAAGCCTTACTTACAAACTCCATAGCAGGCATTTAACTACACATTCACAAATAATTTTAGCCATTTGTGTTGTTGTTCAAGCAGTGATTAATAAAGTGATCACAGTTTAGCTGCTAGCGCACTCTGGTTTGCTTTGGTATGTTTTGGTGCATCAGTAAGTACCTCCTTTCAAACTGCAGGCATACCAGACAGTAGCATCTCACTTGTGATACCTGTTTTGTATTTTTAAACTTCAATTTCTTATTACAAATCCTAAAAAAGTTTAAAAATACAAACAAAATAAACACAAATAAGCCACATTGAAATGTTATATTTCAGCTTTGGGGTGTAAAATATTGTAACATTATTGCAAGTTATTCTCCAAAATCAAATCATTACAAACCCAAGAAGATCAAAGTAATGGTATTTTTAAAAACAGACCTAGAATAGTATTTGATATCCCCTTCACCAATAATGATGTCCAACACTTCCAAATAAAAAAATCTTATTGTTTACATGACACTAGGCAGAGGAGAGCTAGCTGAGGTACTGCAAAGCCTCACAGCTGTTAGGCCAGGTTTCTCACTAAGCCAGACCTGGGACTCCTCAAGGCCATTCTTTCCTGTGCTTCTGGCTAATGCAACCCATAAAAGTCAAGGCAGCGCCTTAGTACAACACTCATTTAGGCAGTATCGATTTTCAGAGGTTCCAGTGATGGGTGGTAGCAAATAATAAGAATAAAAGCATCATCAGTTTGCTCTTATACTACTTATACTGTCACTCAGTCTTATTTCCAACTTAACATAGTTTAGGGAAAAAAAAAATTACTAAATATTTATAATTATACAAACATGTAACTTAAAAAAAATCTTTATATATCTGAAAAAAATATTTACAAAGCTTTTACCCTTTACAATATTGTTCAATGTTTGCCTTTCTAAGCGTGAGCCATTTCTTTTTCTATTTGTGAGCCAATGGAAATCTGTATTTTTCTTGCATTGCTAGGAGTTAATAAAAGTATTGGTAAAATAATGTATTAGTCTTATATTTTATATTAATTACTGTATTTTATATTTTATACTAATTAAAGTGTACTTCTTGCATAATCTGTTCTCTGTTTCAGACTGATCAGGATTCTATTGCAGCATGTGGATATTGGCTACTTTTGACTTTCATCACATTTACAAAATAAATTGAGGCAACAGTGGCTGTGTGTTGACTGCACTTTCCTGTGACCACTCTCAAGTTCTGCACTTGTCCCTCTATTTCCTTGCAGGCAATGAAAGAATAGAGGTAGGGTTATTCAACGATCAGCTAAAACTGGAGTGGTCCATGAGTAGACCTGTGGTGCAATTTTTAGTCATTAAGTATCAGTATTATTTCAAATAGGATGCCAGTCTATTTTTCTGTCAGTTTTACCTGTAGTATCTTCAAATGTCTGGATTCTAATTAAAGAGAACTTGACAACTAAGCTAGGTAGCATATCCCTTTTGCTGTCATTGCTCATGCCATGACAATCCATGAACCTTTTCACAAGAAAACAAAATAGGTGTTTCATAAGATCAGAACTGAAACACAACAAATTCTTTCAATCCCATTCCCTTAAAAAACCCCAAAACTACTTAAAAGACAGCTGTGAGACCCAATATGTAGAATCAGTTGTCTGAAAATCACAAAGATGGCATTCCTACTGATGTGATATGCACTGGTGAAATATTTATGTTCTCTGCAAAGAGCACCATGTTTCTTTTGGTGCCAAATGAAGTTGCTCCAACTCCCTGCCCATCTATTACCCGCCCTTGGTTGAGGTAGTATCTCTCTGTGTGATGGTGCAGTGGATCAGACTTAACACTTGATCCAGGTTGAAAGAAACTTACTGGCTTTGCCCAATAAAGTAAACAAAAAAAGCCCCAAAACCCAAGAAACAATTAAAAAGTAATTACTGCTGAATCATTGATACTTCCTTGAACGTACAGGACATACCATCAATTTGGACATTTTGGGCTGGAGAGAAAAGATGGCTCAGGCAGTCATTCTGATGGCAGCAAAGAGCCTGGATTTAAAGTTTATTTTCTTATATAAATTATGACAATCATGTCAAATCCTGACCTGTGTGGCCTTCTTACGGATTGCTTTTGGCCTCAGCATCTGAAATTAAATGGGTTCATATCAGGGATTGATCCCAATTTAAAGAGAACTGGTTTTAGTTGAAGTGCACACTTCTGTGGCACAGGTCAGTCTGGCCTCAGGTAACAAACATGGTACCCCAGCCCTGCTACGGTAAGAACACAACACTTGCTCTTCCTCCTTTCCCCTTCCAGCTCACCAACTTCAGCAAGCTGCATCAAGAGCCGAATCCAGTTAGTCATCTTTGTATCACTAAAGTCTAAATCCCTCTGGCAGTTCACTCACTCCTCTGATAAACTTCATTACGTTATAAGAGAAGTGGTATAAATAGCCATAAATTCTTAGTTAAACATTTCAAAGCTGTTTATGACTTACTTGAAAACTAATACAAAATAACTCCTTGTCCAAACTCAGGTCCAGAGAGTTCATGGAAATTCTCAGTTTGTTTATAGGTAACTCACTCCAGTGGTTTCCATTATTTAACACACACATTTGAAATTTCTTCCTGTTTGCAATAAGACTTCTACATTCAAAAATATTTTTGAGGTGTTGCTAGTATCCTAACAGCTATTTTTGGCTTTTTGAGTATACTAGGCAAAGCTGAAATTTCTTTCAAAGGTTTCAGCAGAGTAATTCTCAGTAGTTTAACACTTGCCTGTTCATTTGATCATCTTACTATTCTAGCAAAGATTTTTAATTGACAAGAGGTTTTCTAGTAAAACATATCTTTTAATGAATGAGCATAACAATAGTGTAACAGGTGAGCTCTTAAACCAGAAGTTTACTAATCAGGGGAAGAGAAACTCCTATTTAAAACCCTGAACGGACACATAAAATATATGCAACAAACAAAGGGAGGGAAACAGAACTCAAAACAGGAAGGGGTGTTCAATATTTCAACAACGGAAATGTAGGATGAAAACGAAAACTTGCACAAGCAATAGTGATAATTGAAGTTTCTGTAGTTTTTCCACTAGATTGTGATTGTGATAGCTGTGTTAAATAACTCCTGAGAAGTGAATTAAAGAGCTAAATGCTTAAAGCAAAACCTCTGCAAATAAATATGATTCATCTCTTACGAACTCAGAGTTAAGAGTTATTTGTTTTTTTTAAACACAGGAAATCAATACGCAGGTTCTCTTCATGCCATGAATAAGACTGAGTGTTTGACCTGTATGGACCTATCACCAATCCTGACACACACATCCTCCAATTCTTCAATCACAATGAGTTATGTGAAATTAACTCAGGTTTTTCATGTTTGTTTAGCACACTGAGTAGTTTCTCACAGTAAAAAAACCCAAAAAACCCCCAAAACCGAATACCAAAATGTAAAAGTAAATACATTACGTAACTTCAGAATATACATGCAGTGACGTATAGACATCTAATTTAAAATACACTGCAGTAATCCCTTCTTACACTACTTCGTAAAATACTAAGCAGCAATATGAGATATGATGTTCAAACAGCAGTAGTAGCAAAGTTTATGGCTTACGCATTTATTGTATTCTAACATTATCAACCCTGAGACGACGGCTCCTGTGCTCCCTGCCAAGGGACGCGCTCACACCTACAGCACAAGCCCAACATGACTCAGGGTATTTGCACGTAATCCCGCGGCAGCGAGCGGGGAAACACGCACGTCGCTCCCGCTTGTTGCCCCTTGGCAATTTCTGAGATGTTTAGTCAAATAAATGTAAATTACGATGTCATACCAGGAATGACTGATGTAGTGGACGTGCTTTCACTAAACAGAATTACAAAACAACCTGCGGGCAGCACCTCGGCGGGGCGGCCTCTGGGCAGGCTTCCGTGTCCCTCCGGCACCGCCCAGGGGACAACAGGGGGTTGTGTCCCTGGCTCAGCGAGGGGACAGCCGGAGCTAGACCCTGCGGGGGGCCCAGCCAACCGCCCTTATCGGCGGGGCCTGGCCGGCGCGGCGAGCGGCCCGCACCGCCCCGCTATCGCCCGCCCGGAGCGCGGCGCAGGGAGCGCAGCTGCCCTGCGGCCGCCCCGG